>NW_019014632.1:1438948-1458230 GCF_000150535.2 Carica papaya
TAGAGAACCTGAAAACAAAAAAAATTATTTTTTATGTTTCCAGTGATTTTTGTTTTCAGAAAATAATTTTTTATTTTTAACTACCAAAAATATTTCTTAAAATTGTTTTTTGTTTCTTGAAATTAAAAACTGGAAAACGGAACCTTATTCTCTCTTTAAAGTATAAGAACACTTTTTACTATATCTTTAAGTGCTTAGGGAAGCCCTTTCAAACTTTTAGGCGAGCTTTTTAAGTTTCCTCTTAACTATCACCATTTATCATAATTACTCAATTTAAAATTAATTTAAAACAATGTATACTGAAATATTATTTCCCTTAGAAAAAAATCTAAACAATAATGATTAACTGCAGCAAAGCCCCAGTGGGCATCTAGTTATAAATAATAAAATATCAACAAAAAATTATGAATATTATACATAGAATATTTGAGAAAAACATTACATAGCTACTAAAGTTTTTATATATGCGTGTAATTCAAAATAAATGTATAAGATATATATTTTTAAATTTGGAGTGTAATTGTGGTGGCGGAACCAAATATATCATGGCCCAATTAGTTGGCAGCCTAGAGATTCTCGACATGGGGTAGGATGGATAGAAGCTATTGGGATAGCTGAAATTACTATCTCTAAATTCATGCATGTTGTTTAACTCGGTGCAAATGGTGGAAATAGATACTACTAATTGGGCTTTTGGAAGAAGGAAAGCTCATTTTGAAAGACACCTTTTCTCGTCTTATTTTTCTTTCATATAATATTTAGTTCATTTTCTTTTGTACTTTGAACCAACTTTTTGAGTTTATTATTTAGGCTAAACTGGTTTTCTTGTACATGACCTGCATAATGCAATTAGAAACACAAGTTCTAATGGAATGTACTTTGTCTGGACAGAGCTCCGGTAGTTGCCAAATGTGATCGTAAGCGGGTTCTTTCCTCTTGGGCCCCATATAGCAATATAGCCCCGGCAGAGTTCGAGATTGAGTTTTCAACTGTTCGACATCTTGCGCCACGCCAGTTTGTTGAGAAGTTATCAAAAGAGCTCAGAGTGTCCGGAGTTGTGGCTGGTAATTTTTTAAAAAGCAATATTAATATTTTCCTCACAAGATTCACAAGGTAAAATCACATGCAAAATTATATGAAATTAGAAGTTTTAATGGGTGACTGGCAGGTGAAAACTACAGATTTGGATATAAAGCTGCTGGTGATTCTTCAGAGCTAGTGAGGCTGTGTCAGGAGTATGGAATTGGGGCTTATATAATTAATTCTGTCATGGACAAGAATCAAGATTCTAGAGATATAGACTCAAATGATTTAAAAGAGAGAGGACAAGTTTCATCTACCCGCGTACGCCGTGCTCTAGCTGTAGGTGATATGGATTATGTATCGGAGCTTCTGGGTCGTCCTCATCGTCTTATATTGGTAGTGAAAGACCACAAAGAGTTAACTAGTAGTGGTAAATTTAGGATGTCAGTTCCAAAGTCATATCTGTTAAATTTACCACCAAGGGAGGGTTTTTACGATCACTGTTGTCTTTTATTTGGTGATGAGAAACCGCTAAAGTGTAGAGTACTGATTGATACAACACATATCCATTTAGAAATGGATGAAGTTATTTGTAATTCCAAAAAATCTCAAGACTATTGGTTCTTGGGAATTGAATTTGGCAAGTTAAGTTAGTTATTTCGATATCTTACCGTTGTTCTTTTTAATTTTATGTGTGAAGTATCATGGAAGAGAAGGTTGTTACACGTCTGACAAATGGAAGGAGTTATCTTTCAAATTAACAGGAGGTACAATTAGTGGTGAGTTGATATTAAAGTCTTCCATCTACAGCAGAGAGATATCTGATATTGTTTATGTTAGAAATGAAGTGTTTAGTCAGTAATCCTGGAAAATTAAGAACTGTTAAGGCAGGAAAGACTTAATACTTGATATATATATATATATATATATATCTGTACTTTTATCCCTCCATAAAAGCATTCTTTGTTCTACCTGCTATAACTAAGAAGAACCAAAAAAGAAAAACTTAAAGCCAATTCCATCCACCACATAAAAAAATTGAATTTAGTTAAGAATCTTTTTTTTATGGTGTGGGTGTTGCAGGAAATTACTAGTGTGAAAATGATCATGGAAGAATAAAATTAATAAATGCAAGTGAATAAATTCTTTGTTTCTTTTCAAAGAAAAGCAGTTAATTTCATCATATTCTCTTTGATTCATCTCCCATTAATAATTTTTAAATAATGAATTTTCAATCAAATATATATTTCCATTTTTCACACCAACACCCCATGTAATTAATTTCACATTTTAAAGTTTTTGGAAAAGATATCTGCCTTATAATAGTAATGATTAAATAAATCAGGTAATTAAATTTTTTTTAATATATATTTATGTAAAAAAAAAAAAAAAAGAAATGCTGAAATTTTCAATATTAAAAGTAAATTCATTAATTTAGAAAAAATAATCAAAATTAAACAATGAGAGAGAAAGTTGTTGACAAGAATCCATGACGATCTCAACCGTTTAGGGGATATTTTCAAATTCAGAATTTAATATAAAGTTCGAGAATATGCGAGTTGAGAAACCCAAGAAAATCATCTTAAATTAAATAATAAAGAAACCACCTCTCTCGCCATCATCTCCCTCTCCTTACCAGGTCAGTTTCTCTTCTTTTTATTCTGTCTATTCACTCAATCATTTACGTATACATGTTCGCCGATTTGTTTTCTTTTTTCTTTTTCTTTTTTGTTTTTTCCTCCCCATATTCGCTCTTCTCCCTTGGAATTTGACGAGTTTGAAGTTGATTTTTGAGATGCAGTAACTTCATTTAGGTTACAATGCGGAAGAGGAAAAACAGAATCCAGATTTAATATCCTCCATAACTGGTGTTCCTTTCATCGCTTCCTGTTACATCCAATATTCCTTGCTTTTCATTTACGTCCCCTACAATTTCTCCTTTATTCCGATCATGTCCTTCTAGGTACAGCATTCCGGATTTCTTCCTTATCGGTATCCGAAGAGTCACCTGTGGCAAATAAGTAATTTCATTCCTACTTCCGTTTCCTAACTTGTCGGAGTCCCGTTTAGGGTTAGCTGTCACGCACCGTCCATTCTCTTTGCATGGGTTGCCAACAACACCCATGTGGCGTGTTTTGATTGGCTTATACTATACGTGGCGTGTTTTGATTGGCTTATACTGTTCCTTAATTTTTACAATTTTGTCAACGGAATTCTTTTAATGCTTGTACGCCACCGTTTTGATCACAAGTTAAGAACTCAAAGATTAATTTTTTTATTTTGAAATTGACGGTCAAAGTTGATTTTTTCTTTATTTGTTGTATATGCTTTTTTGCAGGCCAGGCGTTTGGTGAGAAGAGAGGGAAGTAGCTTTCTTGTGGTAGTCGAATTGTTTACTGGCTTTCATCGGGCTGTCAAGGGGACAACATTGACAGCCCGATTTATTAGACCCAGGTGAGAGAATATACTGCGAAAAGAACTTAATTTGGATTCTAGATTCTCTCCCAATTATGTTTTTACTCATGCGTGTTTTTTTTTTTTTTTCCTTCCTTTTTTTCTAAAGAAGCTTCGTGGTTGCTGTGGTGTGTTGTATATAGCGTTGATTGGGCTGTAAGGGAAGAGCGTCCAAAGCCCGATTTAATAAGGAAACCAAATTCCCAGGTGAGGATTTTACGCAACGTGCGCCGACTTTGACTCTTTATTCCCGCTCCTTTTACTCGTTTAATCAGCGTTTTTCTCTGGACCAACTCGCATTCGGAGATTTTAACAATCCTCATCTTCGTATCAGGACGCGTCCCGTTGACGGGTCCATCGTTAAACTCCTCCAACATTTGGATTCCAGTCTCGTCGTTCTTGGATATCTGGGTTTTGGCTCTATTCTTGAAATCGACCTTGGGTTTTGAGTTGGTGTTATTTTGAGGATTGCTTGACGTTGATATCGTACTTGTGGTGTATACATTGTTTACCGGAATGGGTTCTTTGTCCGGGATCGTTCAGCGACCTCTGGTAGCAGCTGTGGTTGTTGCTGTCGCTTCTTTCTCGTCAGAGGTTTCTGAAAAATTGCCGTCTCTTAGATCATCGGACGGTTGTTCAACTTCGCAACAGATTGATTCTTCATTGGGTAAACCAGGAAATGATGAAAGGACTTCCTGGATTTCTGATATATCGGTTTCCAAGCTTGCAAACTTGTCCTTTGTCACCAGAATCCATGTGCCGCTTCCTAATGTTAACTTTACGCTTCCAAATTCCAGCAGCTATTTTGTTCCTGGCATGGCATGTTCTTCTGTTGTGTCTTCTCCTGTTCTTCGGAATCTGTACCAATCGGCAGAGTGGACAAAAGCATCAAAGCCGGCCTCATTGCCAAGTACAATCACTATCTCCGCCCCTGATGTTTCATATAGATGGCATTTACCAGAACCTAATGCTATTGATGGTTCTCGAACTTCTGATTGCTCATCTGTGAAGTCCAGAACGGTAGTTGTTTTGCTTGGATGGTTGGGATCTAAGCAGAAGCATCTCAAAAGATATGCAGAGTGGTACACTTCCAAAGGATATCATGCCATCACCTTCACTTTTCCAATGAGTGAAATTCTTAGTTACCAGGTTGGTGGGAAAGCTGAGCGGAGTATAGAATTGCTAGTGAACCACTTGGCTGATTGGTTGGAAGAGGAGCAAGGAAAAAATCTAGTTTTTCACACCTTTAGCAACACCGGCTGGTTGACGTGAGTTCTCTCTACATCATGCTTATGCAAACATGCATATTTCATTATTTTAGTTATATAGTTTTCTTTCTTATTGATGTCATGATCCATCTTATTCTAGATATGGAGCCATTCTGGAGAATTTTCAGAAACAAGATCCATCGTTGATGGGAAGAATTAGGGGCTGTATTGTGGACTCTGCACCTGTTGCAGCCCCTGACCCACAGGTAAATAGGCCTTTATTTCTTTTACTCTGTAATCAACACAATTATGTTGTCTTAAAGAAGATAGGAGTATTATGTCTTTGTGTGGGTTTGCAGTCCACCTTTGTTATGATTCTTTTGCCTTCTGCTTACATAATCTCTTTAGCCTGCATGCTCTCACCATTTAATGTTGGTAGTCTTGAGTATCCATCAAATATAACAATTCTGGCTTCTGTCAAATATTTGCCAATCCTCCATATGCCAAATTAGTCCCCACAAGTTGAAAGTTCTAGTAGAAACTGTTGCTGTCATTTTTCTCCCTTTTCCCATTTTATTCTTCTAGGTTGGGTTCATTGAAAGGTAAGTTAGGTGATTTCTTCTTCAGATGATCGTTTGGGTTTCTTTCTTTTTAGAAGAGTTGGACTGATATTGCACCCCTATCTGCATATAGTATTTGTGTGAGAACATTGAACTCCGTTACTTCTATTATTAATTCTATTGGTATTTTCTCTGGCTTCAACTTTCTCTTGTTTTGCCTTCACTATACTAAGAACAAAAGGGTATGTTTTATCTGGAAACCCTCGATTCTCCACCATTTTTATCACTTTGATGTGTTAATTTTGCACCATTTTATCACTATAGGTTTCTATTGTTAATTCTATTCAATAGTGGAAGACATGTACCTGGAAATCAATTATCCACCCTTGATTTTGTAGAATATGATCTGTTGGTACTATTAGCAAGTTGGGAGGATTACCCATGTATTGAAAGGTTATAGGGTGTTTGGATACTCATTTTGGTTCTGTTTTTCCCCAGCTTTTTTAGTCACTCATTTGCTATTTTCTACAAAAGAGGTTTGGGATAGAGAAAATCTATGTTGGACTATTCCTTGTCTGATTCTTTTGAAATCATTTGTGAATAGGTATGGGCTTCAGGTTTTTCTGCGGCATTCCTGAAAAAGCACAGTGTTGCAACCAAAGGCCTTGCAAGTTTGAGTGAGTCCGACATGGAGGTATTAATTGGCAGCAAAGAAGTTGTTGTACCCCAACCTGCAGTAACTGAAACAGCTTTGCTGTTGATTCTTGAGAAGTTCTTTGAGGTGGTACTAAATCTTCCTACAGTGAACAGGTAAATTTGCAACTGCAAATTGAGCAAAAGCTAGTGTTTACTTAGTAACTGATGCTTGCTAGTCTGTAGCCATGAGTTCTCCATCTCTTTCTATTCGTTGTTGGATTGTTATAGGGAATTAGGCGTAGTCTTTAACTGCCGCTTGACAGTGCTGGCAAGCTCTTAACTGGAGATGCTAATATCATTATTTTGCGGTTTACACCTACAGTTTTTGCAACCCTAGGAACTTAGATTGACTCGGGTTAATGTTACAGGCGGCTCTCAGATGTGCTAGACCTATTGTCATCAAGACAACCAAGGTGTCCACAGTTATACATATATAGCTCAGCGGATAGAGTAATTCCTGCAGGACAGGTGGAATCATTCATAGAAAGGCAGAGGAGGGCGGGGCATGAGGTCCGTGCTTGTAATTTTGTGCGTACACCACATGTAGATCATTTCAGAAATGACCCAAAATTGTACACCAGTCAGCTCAGCCAGTTTTTGGATGACTGTGTGCTTACTGCTTGTAAGTGTTCTTGAAGTGAAGTTATGAGAATCACTCTACTTTTGTTCATCTAAGCCTTTCAATTTTCCATACTTCAAAACCTGATAGTGATTAATTCATTGATGTAGAGTTGTTTGGATATTTGTCCATTAAACCCTTGCTTTTATACATTGACAAAGCCCCTGCAAATTTTTGTTCAACCTTCAATTTTCATGTACATAAATCATTCATTATCGATTCTTTTACTTCAGAGTTCAGACTTCTCCAACCAATTAATATATTCCATGTAACTCTTTACAACTGTGAGTGCTTGATTTTTAACTTTTAAGATACTTCGGTATAAAGTAATGAAATATATAATTTTTCAACAAAAAAGAATTATAAAAACTAAATGTTTTCTTTAACAAATATCAACTTTTTATTAGATATTAAATGTTTATTAATTTATAGATTAGATATAAAATCTACACTATTTTTCCATTTGGTTTGGTTTTTTAAATTTTGAAGACTAAATTGTATAAAATAAAAATGAATTTAATTTAGTTAAAAATTATAAATTAAAACTTAAATTATGTACTTTTAATCAATTTCAAATAATGGGTTGAATTATATTTTATATTGAGACTAAATAAACTATATTATCTTAACAATAACAA
Source organism: Carica papaya (assembly GCF_000150535.2). Next base: position 1,446,147 of record NW_019014632.1, read on the forward strand.
CACAAATTGAAGGGAAAAAAAAAAAAAAAAAACCTTTTCAAGTGCTTATAAATATTTGAATCAAAAGTTTAAAAGTTTATGAAACTTGAATTAGCGAGAGTTTGATAATTAAGAATTGAAACTTGAATATTGGGTTGAATCAAGATTGATATAGTGAATCAAAAATTTGAAAATTTAAACAAAAGAATTGTGAATTAATTGAATTTTAAGATCATACTGTGGTTCATTAATTAAAAATTAGTATTAATTATATTTAAACTTTCGAAGAAAATATCAAACGCTCAAGTATTTTAAAATTTTTAAAATTATATTATAAACAACTAGAGAAATTTTTGTCAGTTTATTTGGTTTGTTATATTCTCCTTGAATATGCTCATAGAGAATTAGAAATTTTGGAGATTTACTTATATCTTAGTTTTTGTGATGATATCAATTTCATATTTGTTGTTATTTTGTTTTATATATATAAAAAGAAATATTTGTTTTAGCATAAATTATTTAATTACTCTACTTTATAATAAAATAAAAATAAATTATATTTACGTAATTATCGTTTTAATTTAATATTAAATTAAATTACGTTATTTTTAATTAACCCTTATGTTATTTAACCAAAATATAACTGAAAATTTCAAAATCTAAAAAATATATATATTATACTCATACCTACTATATTGTGTTAATTTGATTTTTATGTAATATACTTAATTATATATTATATTTACTATATTAATTTTTTAAAGAAATTTGTATTATTTTTTTTATATATTTATTTTTTAAAAAAAACTTATTTGTTATATTCAATGCATATTCAATTAGGTTTTGAATATGTATATTCAATACATATTCAAAACCTAACCTAGGAAACTTGAAAATTATTTGTTTTCAAAAGTTATATATTAATTTATACTAAATTTTCGTGTAAAAGTCCAAATCCCTAATAGAGATTTCAAGCGTATAATTCAATAATAATCAAGTGAATAATACTGAAATTTATAATTTAGCAGAAACAAATAAAATTTAGAATTACATTTTTTACATGTTTACTTAAAATGACTAATAAGGTTATGAAAATTTCTTTGAACTTAATCGAGAAAAACATAAGAGAAAACATAACCTTAACTTGAAACAACGAAGCGGAATAGATAATCTCTTAACTAGTTTCTTACTATTCAGGATCCGAGTTTTGGTCGTTTTGATCTGAAATGGTTAATAATAAATGGGTGAGCTACACAAACTCAGTAAAAATGTAACGGCCCCGGAAATTTAAAAGAATTATATGTATTAAAAATGTCAAATGCGGAAGTGAAATAAAAATTTTAGTTAGCATCCCTTACACAATAACTAAAACGTACTCAAAACATGAAAGAACAAACTAACTAAAAGAGATACTCGAAATAAGAACTATAAATATAGCTATGGAGTCTTTAGGCGTCCCCTTCGCCGTCGTCCTGCGGAACAGGCTCGAGAACAATGTCTTCCTGATATGAAATGGTTAAATAAGGAATGAGCTATACCAGCCTAGTAAAGACATCACACTATCTCACTGCCACGGAAGTAAAGGTGGGTAGAAAACAAAATGACCAATGGAGCATAATTTATAACAAATTCTTTTATCAATAATAAAATCCTTTACTGTCCACTTACCTCAGCGAGATCCATGAAAACAACATATGAAAATAATAACCTTACAATATCATGAAATCATACACACTTTATAACACAACATATATCACACCTTTATATTTCAATCATCAGGAAACATATTTTCTCTTTTACCAGCCTACTAGTATCCTTGGGGATCCATAGGAGGTTCCCTCTACACGTGAACCATTAACATTTACAACCTGATTCCAGGGCCGTCCCCATACCCCGTCCGGTATGGGCACCAAAACTATGAACCTCAATACCCCGTCCGGTATGAGGGTGAAACGGGCCGTCCCCATACCCCGTCCGGTATGGGCGCCAAAACACATAAGGTCTTCATACCTCGTCCGGTATGAGAGACCACGTTCCCGGTAGGGTTTCCTACGGACCCGGTCCGTCCACCATCTCTCAGGATATCTAGTCAGGCTGTCCACATTTTCCACTTATCAATTCACATAACCTTTTTGCCCTTTTCCTTGGTCTCAATCATCCAATCATACACAAACATGTAAACCAGCCATCGACACCAAACAAGACAACACAGTATCGGGTTAAGCATAATACCAACCATAATAAAAGAAACTATGATTCATGCATACGAGACCATAATATAATTACATCAAACATCATACTGCATTTAATACTGAAAATTAAATCAAACAATAACAGACCAACACAGTATCAGACTCGGGCCCTATTGGCAACATAAATCAATTATACATCTATAACGCCACACAATACAGTTTAATTATTTATTTAGCTTTAATACCGTGATAGAAAATAGGGTGAGGGGTCCTTACCTATTTCGGGGTCTGAATTCGACTCTACAGTGCACCTACAGGCTGTCCCTAATTTTTTCTGAATTTTTCTCCGGGAAACTGAAACGCACTACCGGTACCTGTACGTGCCCCAAAAAATCCTAAATCAGACCTAGGGCCCTTAGCCAATATCGCAATTCCGGAACGGCGGCTCTGCCGTGCTCCGGCGACGGCAACGGCGCCGCCGCTTGCGGCGGCGATTCACCTCGGGTTGGCCGTTTTCGGCCGAATTTGGCCACACTTACATTGGTCCCAGTGATAAAACAACCCTAGGGCCCTCGGTGGACCAAAAAATCACAAAAAATCGAAACTTACCAACGGTGGTACTCTCGGGTGCGGCGGCTCCTCCGGCGTGAGTTGCGTTTTGATGTTTGGCTCCGATCAACCTGTAGAGAAAAGAACGGTGATCACAATGTTATAAAAATTACATCGAACAGAGGCCGAAAAGGGCCCCATCGGAGGCAAAAACCGAGGAGGGGCGCGGCGGCACCGCTGGGTTTCAGCTGGATTTTTCGACCGTTTGGCCAGTGGTTTGGCCATAGGCGGACTCGATCGGCGGTCAGAAACTTCCCCGGTGCGGCGGCGGGTGGCGGCGGCCGACTTCTCCAACGTCTGGTTCTTCTTCTCCGGTGAGGCACTGGCGGCTAGGGTTTTTGTGGTCAGGTGTGGGTGAGGTTATTTATACCCTTTGCCTTTTAATCTCAACTGTCCATTAAGATTAAATATGGGCCATTCGATCGCGATTTAATTGGGATTAAATCTGGGCCGTCCATCGCGATGCAATCTGGGCCGTCCGTGCCTGATTGAATCTGGACCGTCCGTGTGCGTGAATCTGGGCTGTCCGTGCGCACGTTTGATCTCCGTCCGTGCGCGCGGGAACAGATCTGGGTCGTCCGATCGCACGCACGCGGATCGCCCACGTGGCCCGTCCCCTGGTCAGCGTTTTCTTGCCACGCGGCGCGTCCTGGTTGGCCGGGGCTGCTGACCGGGCCGCTGACGTGGTGCTAACGTGGCACAACTTTTTTAAATTATGTTTTGACCCCCGGTTTTTGATTTTCTTTTCAAAAATACCCCCATAATCTAAATTTTCACCCCTTTTTTCCAAAATCAATTTCAATTAAATCCAAATAATATTTTTACCCAATTTTATCATTATTTTTATTTTTATTTTCATGAAATTAGATTAAATAAAATCAAATTAAATTAATTAAAAAAAATTCAATTAATTACAAAATAAAAATAATGATACTTGGGTGTTACAAAAAATATCAATATCTTACCACTAATACGAAAAATCAAATGGTTGTAGAGAAATTTAAAACAACTAATGTAGTTCATTATTAATAAAACTCGAATGTTAGTGCATTCATTATTTGTTTCACTAAAAATGTTAATATTTTCTCAACTCACTTATAAATTCTTAAAAGTCATTTATTAAAATAAGAATCCAAATAGCAATCTACAATACGCATTCTAAAAGAAATAAAACAGTTAACCTATGTTATTTCCCAAAATTGGATTCTTTATCATATTTATTTTATCATTTTACCTTTCCTACCGATGTCGCTGGGGTTCCATAGGTGTAATTCTAAATTAATTTTAATGTATTTAAAATTAATTTATAAATATAATTTTTTAATTTTTTAATTTTAATTTAATGTAAAAATAAAGAAAAATAGATGGATGATGAAGTTGAAAATAATTTTGAGAAAAATATGTGAAAATTTGGGTTCTAATAGTATTTTTAAAAGAAAAATTGAAAATTGGGGGTCAAAATATAATTTTAAAAAGTTGTACCACGTAGGACGCCTAGTCAGCAGCCCCGATTAACAGGAGTGTGCCATGTAGCAAGGGATGCTGACGCGGTGCCATGTGGGAGGCCACGCTGGCGATCCGCGTGCCCGTGATCGGACGACCCATATTCGCTCTCGTGCGCACGGACGGCCCGAATGTGTGCCCTCCCCAAACGCGATCAGACGGTCCATATCAGATCGCGATGAACGGTATAGATTCACTTCCTATTTAATCAAGATCGAACGGTCCAGATCAAATATGATGGACTATCCAAATTAAAAGGAGACTGATATAAATAATCCTCTTCACACTAAACCTAACCCTAGTCACCAGACCCCCTCGCCAGAGAAAAAGACCCAGCCGCCATAAAGGAAGCTGTCGTCACCCACCGCCGCATCGGAGCCACTTCCGACTGCCAAAAGAGGTGAAATTTTTTTTCCTTTATTTGAAATACAATTTTAAACATCTCCATGGCCAAATTGGAGTAAAAAAACATGTGGATTGGCAAAAAACCACGGGCAAAACCCGTCGGCGCCGCCGCAGGAAATTGCAAAAAAAAACCTCCGATGAGGCCCTTTTCGATCCCCGTTCTGCCTAATTCTTCCACCATTATAATCATCGTTTCCTTCTCTATAGGTTGACCGAAGCAAAATACCCAACCACAAAGGTGAGCTAGCGGAGCCACCAGTGAGTTTCGATTTTTTTTTATTTTTTCGGCCAACCGAGTCCCAAATTGGCCAAAAGGGACCCTGACACTGATTTTGGATTTTTTAGGATATTTCTAGATACATGTAGCGCGTTTTAATCCCCGAATAAAAATTCAGGGAACCCAGGGACCGCCAGTAGCCGCAGTCAATAAGTTTAGCATTTCGGACATCAATTTGAGTAAGAATCCATCACTTTATTCTCTGTTATAGAATTAAAGTCTAATTAACAATAATACGATAATTTGTGTAATTTAAAAAAATATCTATAATTAATTATAGTTTATTAATAGATCCAGAACCAGAAATTATTCTCTGTTGATTTATTTTATAATTTGAATGTATGAAAATATCTGATTGATCGATTTTATGGTTTTGAATGTATGTATTGCTTATGTGACTACAGTTAAATTGGAAAACTGAGACGTGATTGCATTCCTTGATGCATATTTTGTTTGTTTTATGTGATTACTGTTGAATTAGAAAAATGGAGATTAAAGATAAACGGAAGATTGTGATTAAGTGAATGGATGAAACAACAACCTTACTGGATATCATGGGAAATGATGGACGGACCGGGTACATAGGGACCCCTATCGTGAACGTTGCCTCATACTGAATGGGGTATCGATGTTTGATTATTTGGCGCTCATAACGGATAGGGTATGGGGATGGCTCGTTTCACCCGGATGAGGTATAGAGGTTTAGTAATCTTGGTTCTCATACCGGATAGGATACGGGGACGACCCGTTAATTGAAAATGTTAAAGAAAATGGTTCACGCGTTGTGAGGATATCCCTATGAACCCCATGGATACTAGTAGGCTGATAAAGGAGAAAATTATTATTCCAACCGATTGTATATGAAATTATAAAATGTGCTATGTCATTGCTTCTATAGGTTGTTTTCATAAATCTCGTTACAGTAAGGATACAGTAAATGATTTTATTTATGATAAACGACTTTCCTAAATTAAGAGCTCCATTAGTTGTTTTTATTATTTTTACCAATCTTCATTTCTGTGTCGGTGAGTAGTGTGATATTCTTACTGAATTAGTATAGCTCATTCTTTCATTAACTATTTCAGATCAAGAGAACCAGGATGCAGAGCCCGATTCACAAGATGATTGCGAGTAGGACATTCAGTCATTTACTTTTATTTTATTTTTTGGTTATTAATTGTTCTTTAGAAGGGTATTCCCGTAAACCCTATTTAGTACTTTCAGTTATTGTGTAATGAATGTTTATTTCACTTCTGCACTAAATTATTAATTTATTTTCTTTAAAATTTCTGGGGTCGTTACAGTTAGTATCAGAGCCGCGTTTTTCGGAACCATTCTTTACATAAAATCCTTAGGAAACACCAAAAATAATGAATTATCATTTAACCGTTTCTAATGAAATGCAGGTACAGATATATGAGGAGAGAAAGACCCCCACTAAACTGAGCAGGCCGAGAGGGCTCGTTTCAAGAGGATATTGACTGGTTATTTGAGATACTGGAGAGACTCATTGCTGCTCAGCAGGCCTAGGAGGAAATGAGGGAGCTACCTGACCCTATCCCGCTACCAAAAGTGGAGCTACCCTTGCAGCAAGAGGATCCTGAGCCACCCCGGTATGATCCTACTCCTCCACAGTACCACCCAGCACTGCCACAATATGATCCAGTGCTCCTCCATAGTACCACTCGGTTGCTCCTTACCGCATGAGTCGTGTTGAGATGGAAGAACTGAGAAAACAGATCACTGAATTACATAACAGTAGATTCATCCGACATAGTGTGTCTCCTTGGGGTGCCGGAGTCACATTTGCAAGAAAGAAAATGAGACCTTGAGGTTATGTATTGACTACAGAGGCCTAAATAGAGTCACGATTAAGAACAAATATCATTTTTCTAGGATCAATGATCTTTTTAATCAATTGTAGGGTACCTAGGTCTTCTCCAAGATAGACCTGCATTCAGGTTACCATCAGGTAAAGATCAGGGCAGAAGACATTCCCAAAACAACCTTTCGAATCAGGTACCAATACTATGAGTTCCTGGTCATGCTATTTGGACTAATTAATGCATCAGCCATCTTCATGGACTTAATGAACAGGATTTTCTGATAATTCTTGGATTAGTTCATCATTGTGTTCGTCGATAATATCTTGGTTTATTTAAAAAACTGAAAGGAACATGCTCACCATTTGATTTAGGTTTTGCAAGTTTTTAAAGAGAAGAAAATATATGCAAAGTTGAGTAAGTGTGGGTTCTGCCTTGAGTAGACTACCTTCATGGGGCACATCATATCAAAGGATGGAGTATCAATGAACCCTAAAAAAGTTGAAGCAGTGCTCGGCTGGAAAAAATTGAGTTCGGTTAAGGAGATCCGTAGCTTTCTGGGGATGACAGGTTATTACCGCAGGAATTTGGAAGGATTTTCTAAGCTAGCTGCCCCTCTGACTCGGCTCACAAAGAAGAACGTCAAGTTTGAGTGGAACGAGGACTGTGAAAGAATTTTTCAGAACTAAAGAAACGGTTGACTACTGCACATGTGTTGGCCTTACCGAGCGAATAAAGTGGATATACAGTTTATAATGATGCTTTCTACCTAGGGTTGAGTTGTGTTTTGATGCAGCATGAGAATGTCATAACCTATGGGTCCAGGTAGTTGAAGAGTCATGAGAAAAACTACTCTACCCATGACTTAGAATTTGCTGCAATTATCCACGTCTTGAAGACTTGGCACCATTACTTGTATGGGGAGACCTTTCAGATCTATACTGATCATAAGAGCTTGAAACACATATTCACTCAAAAGGATCTCAACATGCATCAGAGAAGGTGGATAGAACTCCTCAAGAACTATGATTGCAACATCTTATATCACCTGGGTAAGGGCAACGTGGTAGCCGACGCACTCAATAGGAAAAATGTAGGTATATTAACTCACTTGATGGTTTTAGAATGCAGAGTAATAGGAGCCAGACAACATGTACGATTTTAGGACCTAAAGAGAGTCACATGTTTAGCCCACCTGACTGTTCAACCTGAGTTGATCCAAAGAATAAAAGAAGCTCAGTTTGTCGATCCCACCTTAGCAGACCTCAAGAAATATGCAAAACAGGGAGTTAATTCAGAATTTTGAGTCTCTACCGATGGGTTGCTTAGATTTCAAGACAAGGTGTGTGTTCCAAGTGATAGTGAGTTAAAAAAGGACATTATTACAAAGGTCCATAGCTCAAAGTTTGTCATGCATCCTAGAAGCACCAAGATGTAACAAAGTATGCGACTCCAATTTTGGTGGAACGGGATGAAAAAAGATGTGGCTAACTTTGTTTTTAAGTGTTTGGTATGTCAGCAAGTCAAGGCAGAGCATTAACGCCCAAGTGGGCTACTTCAGCCATTACCAATTTCGAAGTAGCAGTGGGAACATATCATTATGGATTTCGTGATAGGATTGTCTACAGTACACTCATGACATGATGTCATCTGAGTAATTGTTGACCGACTTACCAAGTCTGCCCACTTATTGGCCATCAGGATGACCGACCCCTTGGACAAGTTAGTAAAAATGTATATCCAGGAGATAGTCAGATTTCTTGGAGTGTCAGTGACAGTAGTGTCCGACAGGGAACCCAGGTTCACTTCTCGATTTTGGTCTAGCTTTCAGCAAATCATGGGAACGAAACTATCCTTTAGTACTGCATTCCACTCTCAGACCAATGGACAGTCAAAAAGGACGATCCGCACACTTGAGGATATGTTCTGAGCTTGTGTTCTTGACTTCGGGGGCTATTGGGATGACCATCTACCATTGATAGAGTTCGCTTACAACAACAGCTACCAAGTAAGTATTGGTATGGCTCCGTACGAGGTATTGTATGGCCGCCCATGCAGATCGCCGATATGTTAGGAAGAAGTGGGTGATAGAAAACTGTTCGGCCCAGATCTCGTAGAGGAGATTACAACCAAAATAGTTAAGATCAGGAAGAACATTCAGATGGCTCAGAGCGGGTAGACGAGTTATGCGGATACTCAGAAGAAAGATTTAGAATTTGAGAAAAGCGATCGAGTGTTCTTTAAGATCACTCATTTCAAGAGAATCTGTAGGTTTAGTAAGAGAGGTAAGCTAAATCCTTAGTTTATTAGGCAATTTGAAATTTTAGACAGAATTGGTATCGCCGACTATAGACTAACATTGCCTTTAGAACTTTTCAGAGTCCATAATGTATTTCATGTGTCCATGCTACGAAAGTACAACCTAGACCCCTCTCACGTCTTGGCCCACGAGCCTCTTTCTCTCCAAGAGGATCTGTCCTATGAGGAAGTACCGGTCGGCATCATGGACCGAAAGAGCAGAGTACTCCACAACCGAAAAATTTTCTTTGTTAAGGTCCTATGGCAAAATCACACACCAGGCGAGACCACATAGGAGTTAGAATCGGACTTCAGAGCCCATTATCCCCAACTGTTTGATTGAGTGGGAAAGAGAGACAAATTTGAGGGACCAAATTTCTTTTAAAGGGGGGAGAGTTGTAATATCCAATTAATTTTAATGTATTTAAAATTAATTTATAAATATAATTTTTTAATTTTTTAATTTTAATTTAATGTAAAAATAAAGAAAAATAGGTGAAGGATGAAATTGAAAAGAATTTTGGAAAAAATGGGTGACAATTTGGGTTATGGAGATATTTTTGAAAGAAAAATAAAAAATTAGAGGTCAAAACGCAATTTAGGAAAGTTTTGCTACGTAGGACGCTCAGTCAGCAGCCCCGATGAATTGGAGTACGCCAAGTAACAAGGGACGCTGACGCGGTGCCACGCGGGAGGCCACACTGGCGATCCGCGTGCCTGTAATCGGACAGCCTAGATTCGCTCCCGTGAGCACGGACGGCCCGGATGCATTCCCTCCTCAGACACGATCGGACAGTTAGATTTAAACGCGATCAACATTCTAGATCTACTTCTTATTTAAACGTGATTGTACGGTTCAGATCAGATCGCGATGAACGGTCCATATTCACTCCCTATTTAATCGCGATCAGACGGTCCAGATTAAACGCGATGGATGGTTCATATTAAAAGGGGTCGGGTATAAATAACGCTCTTCACACCAAGCCCTAACCTTAGTTACCGACCCCCTTTTCCCTACTGGATAAGAAGACCCAACTGCCAAAAAGGAAGCTGTCGCGAACCGCCGCCACCCCGGAGCCACTTTCGACTGCCAAAAGAGGTAAACGTTTCCCCTTTTACTCAAAATTCAATTTTAAACACTCACATGGCCAAATTGGAGCAGAAAAACAGACGAGTTGGCTGAAAACAACTGGCAAAGTCCGGCGGTACCGCCGCAGGAAATTACAAAAAATGCCTCCAATGAGGCCCTTCCCGATTCCCATTCTGCGTAATTCTTCTACCATTGTAATCACCGTTTCTTTCTCTGCAGGTTAACCGAAACAAAACATCCAACCATAAAGGTGAATCGGCGGAGCCGCCGCACCAGAGAACTCCACCGCCAGTGAGTTTTTATTTCTTTAGTTTTTTCAGCCAACCGAGGCCCCTTAACTTGTTTTATCACAAGGATTGATACAAAAGCGGCCGAATTTGACCGAAAATGACCAAAAATAGTTGACCCGAGGTAAATCACCACCGTGGGCGGCAGTACCGTCACTAGAGCACGGCGGAGCCGCCATGTCGGAATTCTAGAATTGGCCAAAAAGGGGCCCTGATATTGATTTTAGATTTTTTGGGATATTTCTAGGTACCTGTAGTGCGTTTTAATCTCTGAAGAAAAATTTAGGGAATCCGAAGACTGCTAATAGGCACAGTCAACAAGTTTAGCATTTTGGGCATCAATTTGAGTAAGAATCTCTCACCTTATTTTCTGTTATAGAATATAAGTCTAATTAACAATAATATGATATTTTGTGTAATTTTAAAAAATATTTATAATTAATTACAGGTTACTAATATAGACAAAATCAAAAATTATTCTCCGTTGATTTCTATTGATTTATTTTACAATTTGAATGCATTATAATATCTGATTGATCGATTTTATAGTTTTGAATGCATATATTACTGTCTTATATAACTACAGTTAAATTGGAAAACTGGGACATGATTGCATTCCCTGATGCGTGTTTTGTTTGTTTTATGTGATTATGATTGAATTGGAAAATTTGATATTAAAGATAAATGAGAGATTGTGTGATTAAGTGAATGGACGAAACAATAGCCTTACTGGATATCCTGGGAAATGATGGACGGACCGGGTACATAGGAAGCCCTACTGTGAATGTTGTCTCATACCGGGCAGGGTATCGAGGTTTGGTTATTTGACGCTCATACCGGACAGAGTATGAGGATGACCCGTTTCACCCTCATACTGGATGGGGTATCGAGGTTTAATAATCTTGGCACTCATACCGGACGAGGTATGGGGATAGCCCGTTAATTGAAGATGTTAAAGGAAATGGTTCATGTGTTGTGGGGACATCCCTATGAACCCCCATGGATACTAGTAGGCTGATAAAGGAGAAGATTATTATTCCAACTGATTGCATATAAAATTATAAAATGTGCTATGTCATTGCTTCTATAGGTTATTTTCATAAGTCTCGTTATGGTAAGTAGACAGTAAATTATTTTATTTATGACAACTTTACTAAATTAAGAGCTCTATTAGTTATTTTTATTATTTCTACCAACCTTCATTTCTGTGTCGGTGAGTAGCGTGATATTCTTACTTAGCTAGTGTAGCTCATTCTTTCATTAACTATTTCAGATTAAGATGACCAGGATGCAAAGCCCGATCCACAAGATGATTGCGAGTAGGACGTTCAGTCGTTTACTTTTAATTTATTTTCTTGGTTATTATTTGTTCTTTTAAAAGAGTATTCCCATAAGCCCTATTTGATATTTTCAGTTATTGTGTAAGAAATATAAACGCTAGTTATTTATTTCGCTTCCACACTAAATTTATAATTTATTTCCTTTAGAATTTCTGGGGTCGTTATAATAGGAACCCTCATTACACATGGACACAAACCTTTCTCTATAATTAAATGGTTATCCTCATACTCTGTCCGGTAATGGGTACCACAACACACAGTAGCCTCAATACCTCGCCTAG
>NW_019014632.1:1458555-1469910 GCF_000150535.2 Carica papaya
ACGAAAAGAGGAAAAAAACATAAGCTTATTGGCAGTTTCGGCCCTCCAGTATGGCAGCTCAACCGAGCTACGCTGTTCCTTTCTCTCAGTTTTGTGGTTGTTCTCGGTTTCTTTACATCGAAAACAAATTAGACGACTAAGGGTGGAGAAACGGAGAGAACGAAAATAATTTTTAACCTACCGGAGCATTTTTCGATCTTTGGCATGGTGACACTGACATTTTTCAGGGATTGGATTTCTCCTCCGGCCGCCCTACGTGACTCATTTATTTTAATTTGCAAAGTGGCCCCGTTTTTTCAGGTTTGTTTCAAACATATCCTCCTCTTATTTACAATTTGGCTATAATTTTTGAAAATTATTTAAAAAATGTGCAAAATACATATTTCTTTTAAAAAATAATAAACGTAAATAAAAATTAAATTCTTTCATTTTTATTATTAAAAAAAACATTAAAATTCAACATTCCAAACTTAATTCTTAAATTCGGGGTGTTACATTTTATATATAAAATATATTTTTAAAACAGATTTTTATACTCATAGAAAAACAATATAAATATTGGTTTATGTAAAGGAATTTATAAAAATAAAAATAATTTTTATAAAAATATAAAAATAATTATTATAGTTTTTTAGTGAAATATCTACATGATAAATGAAATATAGAAAAATAAATATGTAACTAAGAATTCTTATAGCATAATTTTAGAATTTATAATCAATTAAAAACTTAAATAGATAACTATTATATATATATATATATTATATTAAAAATTAAATTATATTTATGTACTTAAAAATTAAAATAGATAATTATTATAAATATTGTTATTTTAGTTATATTTTAATCTATTATATATTATTTTGGCTAAAAATTAATTGATAATTATTATATATATTTAAATGGAATATGTGAATCTTAATAACTAATTAAGATTTAAAAAAAAATTATAATAAGATAAGATTAATATTAAATTATGGTTAATCTATATAATCGATTAAAGTTTTTCATAGTAAACTAAAATTCTGTTTATATATATTATTATATTATTTTTATTCTAAAATATTTTAAAGAGACATCAGGTGATAATTTTTTATTATTTTTTTAATAAATAAATAAGTAGACTTTTAATTTGTGCTATGAACTTGATATAATAAAAGAATTATATAAAAATAATATAAATACAATATTTCATAAATAGGAGAATTCTAATATAAACTGATGTATAATATGTGAGAAACAAATAGATAATCATTAACTTATATAGTTCCCTCAAATTTAGGTGATATTATTTTATTAAAATTTTATCTTATAAAATTTATTTAAGGTTACCATATACCAATTAACCTTTGATAAAGTGTTATCCGCTGATGTAGTAGTTAGTTTATTTTAATTACTGAAAATGTTTAAATAAATTTCATGTTTAATATAAAGTATTTTCAAGTAATTTAATATTTAACTGTAAATATTAAAAAAAAATAACAGTCAAAATCACATAATATATTTATTTATTTATTTTTAGAGGAAGGGTAATTCTGTAATTTCGTCATGCCAAGGTGTTGATCATCCTTCTTATTTGTTTTATACCCCAGCGCCAGAGGAAGAAGCTACAGAAAACAGATGAGAGATTGGATTTGGATTAGGGTTTCTCATTATCCCTATTCCTAATCCTCTCTTCAGTAATTAATCCAATTTATCCTTCACTTCATCAATGGCCTCTGTTTGCATAAACGATTCTTTGACGGATGACGAGCTCAGATGGATACTATCCAGGCTGGATACTGATAAAGACAAGGAGGTTTTCGGCTTGGTCTGCAAGAGGTGGCTGTACCTGCAGAGCACCGAGAGGAAGAAGCTCGCTGCTCGTGCTGGTCCCCACATGCTCCGTAAGATGGCTGCCAGGTTCTCTCGCCTTTTCGACCTCGACCTTTCACAGTCGGTTTCCAGGTCCTTTTATCCGGGAGTCACGGATTCTGATCTCTCTGTTATTGCTGATGGCTTTAAGTCCTTAAGGGTTCTTTCTTTGCGTAATTGCAAAGGTAAAGCCTTTTTATATAAAAAAAAATTTTCGACCTTTTCATCTTCTCGTGGAATTTGTTTTTTGAAATATTTTTTACAGTGAAAAATGATGTAAATTGGGTTGAGCATTGATGTAGAATGTCAATTAGTTTGTGTGATGGGTTTAAGCGCTCGGAAGTCCTCTGGTTTTTGACTAGTGCACATTGTTGTTAGAATTTCTTCTTCTTCTTCACTCTGTTCTTAGAAGGGGGAGCAGAGTGAAGCAATAGAAACAAACGGAACATAAGGGGATAAAAGTGTTTTTACTTTGGTTGATTGGGAGGAGAAAAGAAAATTACTACTCTCTAATAGAAACTTCCCTCCATTCCCCTCTTTTCCATTACTCAAACATCTCCCAAACAAAGTGAATTACTTTATTTGGATCATTAGAAGTTTTTGTTAAAGGAAAAACCTTTATAGTCTTTACATTAGGAAATTCTACGGTTCCTCAACCCTCATGCTTATGAATTTGCTACTTTGTAATTTAATCAATTTGTAAATCAGTGTAGTAATCATCTAAGATATAAATTGAAAAGGTGTTACAAAAAATTACTGAATTAGTACTAAATGTTAGGAAATTATTGCGAGACACGACACCCGTTATGTACTGGCTTCTCAATTTGCAGGCTCTTTTTGTTGTTTTTAGTGAAATATGATCTGGGAAATTTTTAGTGGGGGCCAATGTGAGATTTTTCCTGGTTCCTTCTTTGTAATTATTTAGTAGGACTTGGTCCTTCAAGGCCAATACTCTGGTCTTTTTGATTTTTGTTGTTTTTCTTTTTCTTTTTCTTTTCCATGCTTGCTTCAACTGAAGATAATTTGAAGAAAAGTTTTCGGGAGAAGTGTCTTATTACAGTTGTGAACCTTTATGTGTTTATTTGGCTGTTTGTATAGATGAATAGGAATGCTTTTTTATTTCCTCTCTTTCTTCTGTGAGAGAATGCATCTAAAAGTCAGTTCTCTTGTATGTCTAGGCAAAATGCAATGGTGATTTTTTTTTTCTGGGAGAAGATATGAGATATATTTTCACAGAATGTACATATATTTTGTATCATCTCATGGCCATTGCTAACTTCAAGATGGCATTTATTTGTTTGAAGATGTTCAATGTCTGCAGCTGCATGTGGATGATTTTTGAACTCTATTTGGTTCTGTTTGTTGGTTGAACATGATTCTAATGTGCTGTACCACTTGCAAACTGGGTTGGCAAGGTTGAAGTAATTGAACTTCAATCCTTTGTTGTTGTAATGGTGAGCTTGTTAATTTTGAGGGACTTAAGATCTAATAGTTTTCACCACAGCTTTATTTTTCTGTTATTTATTTGTTCTGATAATGGTCTTTTCTAGGGAGTTTACTTCCTTAATTAAACTAAAACCTGGAACTAGCCTGGTTTGTTTAACATTTACTTTCTGCTACCCCATGTTGTGTGTGGTGCAGAATGTCCTGCTCTGACTGAAGGCTGTTTTGAGGAACTTCTCTCGCTTAACTGTTATTATCTTTTAGAGTCCTACCAGAACATATACTTAAGTTTTTGGGTCTCTAGGTTGTCCTTTTTAGTGGTTTAAATAATGGTCTATATTCTATCCCAAAGATTCATTGATGGAAAGCTGTGCCCATGTGCGCATGACATCTAAGATGACTGAGGAATTTTTTTGTTTACTGTTCTGGCATCTTGTACTGCGTTACGAGATTAAATTTTTATCCTCTTTTCATGCACTTCCATTTTCTCTCTGGGTAGGATTAGTTGACTGCTGAGCACATTATTTAACCGCAAGGAGGGAGAGTCTTTGATGGACTTGGCCTGAGGAAAAACCCCAAATCCCCAACAAAAGGTTTCCTGATATGGCCTCTGCTTCTAGTCGAGCTAAAGATTCTCCCCGTTGGTGTCTAAAGACCCTATTATCTCAGTCTGTATTTCCTTGGATGGTGCTCCAACTGGAAAAGTACTCCTTTTCCAGTTGTAGCTGCTGGAATTGCCAAAAAAGTCTGCTCCTACTATTTAAGTATTTGTTCTTAATTTGAAAGATAGAACCTTTCTCCCTGCTACTCAAGAAGCTTATTCCTGGTTTGTGTATCACAAATAAGAAAATGTTGGCTAAATCAACCTGAACCATTAGTAGGGCTGGCAGGACCAGTAGATCACAAGTTGTCTCACTGTTTGCTCCTTCCTAATTCAATGTCAAAACGAATGAAAGATCCAATTTGAATTTGATTTCAGTCTTAGTTTCCATGTGGTTGATCATCCTTGGCAGACCAGCATTCCACAATTTATGGTGGGTGAAGATCTATAGTATTTTTCTTTGGTACCATGGTGGCATGAGCACTCCCCTTTTGGTAAGGAATGGCATTAGATCACGTTAGCACTATCTTATCGCACAAGATAACCAACCACTGTTTACCTTACCATTTAATAACACCTTTTTTTCCCCTAAAAATTCCTTAGATTAGTCTGAGATAGCATGGTTAGCCCTTATAGCTAAATAGTTATAGCTTAGAGTAGTGAACCCTTGAAACCTTTATAGTATAGCCATTTATTGAGGAACTGCTCGCGTGATCGCCAAAGGCTTTGTTGGTAGATCTATAGCCTGGTTCTCTAGAACTCTTGAGAATAAGATTCCTTAGTCAATCAGAGGCTTAGACTATGATGTAGTTTATCCAAGAACCAAGAGCTAGATGGGGATAACACTATACTATATCATACAGGATAGGCAGCAATTCATCTTCGGTAGCAATGGCTAAGCAAAGGCTTCTATGGCTCCAAGGTAGTAGACTTGGTGCACATGAGATGTTCAGCCTTTAGATCTTCTCTCTGGACTGAGGCTAAGGTTCTCTTCCCTCATCTCAGTCTTAGGTTTATCGCAGATGACAAGGTCATGCCTGTTATAAATGTGAAGTAATAAATAAAGGACCTGGTGTCAACCCCTCACCAACAATGGCCTATGTTACAAGAACCAATGCTACCAACACCATCAACTCCCATCACTGAAATGATGCGTGCTGCTGATTATGCAGCTATTGATTGAAATGCACCTTCTGAGTTGAATGCTGGTATGGCTGAGGCATTCGGTGCTCCAATTTTTTTGTTCTTTGCTTTTTTATACTAACCCAGCCACCAAGAAGCTTTCTAATGAGAGGACTGTGGAAAATCCAGTTCTTTTTCAAGTGACAACAATATCTTTTTGTAATTGAATACATAAATGAGAAAGCTATTTGAATATATGGATGTTTATAAATTTCTGGTTTTAAGGCTTAAACAATCCTAACTTTGCTAGTAATGTAATTCAATATGGGATTGTAGTTGTAACTTGCCCCCATCAAAATAATAATACACTGGAAATAGTCTCCCACATGTTCTTTCCCCGCCTTATTTTTTTTTCAAAAAAAAAAAAAAAAAAACTTGTATGCTGAAGTAGCTGGGTTTGCTTGGTTTATTGATATTTTCTTCCCTGCAACAGGTATTACAGATTCTGGAATGGCATCCATTGGACAGGGTCTGTCATCTTTACAATCATTGGATGTGTCTGATTGCAGAAAGCTAACAGACAAGGGGTTGTCAGCTGTTGCCAAAGGCTGTCATGATCTAAAGAGCCTGCATCTTGCTGGTTGTAGGTTTGTATCTGATGGACTGTTACAAGCTCTTTCTATAAACTGTCGCAATCTGGAGGAGCTGGGCTTGCGTGGATGCATCAACATAACAGATTCTGGACTCAGAGATCTTGTAAGTGGCTGTCGACAGATTAAATTTTTAGACATCAATAAATGTAGCAATATTGGAGATTCTGGGATTTCTAGTGTTTCCAAAGCCTGTGCATCTTCTCTTAAAACCTTGAAGTTGCTGGATTGTTACAAAGTTGGAGATGAGTCTATATCATCCTTGGCCAAATATTGCAAAAATCTTGAAACTCTTATAATTGGTGGCTGTCGAGACATTACTGATGAGTCCATAAAATTATTGGCCATGGCCTGTAATAGTAGTTTGAAGAATTTGCGAATGGATTGGTGCTTAAAGGTTTCTGATTCTTCTATAAGTTGCTTGTTCAGTCAGTGTAAGAACCTGGAGGCTCTTGATATTGGTTGCTGTGAGGAGGTGACAGATGCTGCATTTCTAAGTTTGGTGAATAGAGATACAGAGTTGAGATTGAAGGTTCTGCAGGCAAGCAACTGCCCGAAGATTACAGTTTCAGGAATAGGAATGCTATTGGAAGGCTGCAGTTCCTTGGAATTTCTCGACGTGAGATCCTGTCCACATGTGACCAAGGCAGGCTGTGATGAGGCTGGACTGCATTTTCCTAAATGGTGTAAGGTGAATTTTATGGGTAGTTTATTAGGAGAGCCATATCTTATAATGTGAAACCGTATATTTAACTGTTCATTATGCATCCTGTAAAATTTATCACTGTCAAAAGTTTCATGTTTTCATGACCTCTTGGTCCGATACATGGGGTACTTGAATGCTTGGGGGGAATCTTTTGCTAAGTGCTATCATGCTCTTGTACATGCTATGTGTTACATTGGATTGCTTTCTGCCTAAAATCTTGCCTGTACTTTATATTATATATAATTTACATTTCGACTTGTAATTTGTATCATCATTCAGCAAATATTGGTCTCCTGGCATATTGCCAGATTCTGTGCCAATTCTCAACATCTCTTGGTTTGAATTTGTTGCGATAATCTCATCTTTTTCTGCTGTTTACTAGTAATTTTCCAGATGGGTGGGAAATGTTACTGTGTATTCGGATTGTTAACTTTACAATAAAAATATTATATACCGTAAATGTGCTTTGTCTTTGACTTCAGTACTTGTATCTTGTTGGACTGTGGTAGTGGTAAATTTTCTCTGAAAATGGTAATAGTAACTCGGACAAAATATTTTGGAGCAGATTGGAACTTTTATGAATATTTATTAGGCCAAATAGAAAAAAAGCTTCTTATGAATGTTTAGAGGGCAGCCGAGTTGGTTGTTTGTGTGATTTACCCATAACTCATCCATCTATTTGATGTCTACATTCTGCATATTTGCATTTAAAGGTGTGTCCTCCAATCCGGACTGAAAAATTAAATTTATCCAAATTTGTTGTCGAAATCAGATGAGAGTGGAGCACGTTCTCTATGATCCTCAGTTCAGGAAAACTAACCTTTGTCCATTACAGTCGGTACTGGTTAACAAAAATAAAATATATATGTAGGTTTGTCGTGTAAACCTCCCTCAAATAATCAAGTTCCAATAACCCCAGGTAACTTAAACATTGTATATCATGAGAGAATTTACACAATGAGTTGGCAAAATCAACATACGAATGCATATGTATGTATTATATATACACACACATATAAATACATATGATGTTGAGGATAAATTAAGATTGGTCCGCCCCTAATTACAAATGTTCTGGCATTACTTAATCATGGTAATTGAGAAATTGCACGGTGAAGTCGCTTGAAGGCTTTTTGATAGTCTAAGAAACCCATAAACCAGAAGTCAAAATCATCCACTGTAACGATCTCAATGTACTTTTGCGATGGCTTTTCCACATTCTCACTAATATTCACTCTCTTTATCTTTCTTAATGGAATCAACACCTGCTTGCAATAATATGCATTAACGTTACTATTATATATTTTTATACAAATAAACATTCAGATTAATTAAATTTGAATAAAATAAAGAGTTACCTTGTAATATTGGAGTGTAAGAGAATCTCCTTTAAGAGAAGAGAAAGATACGGAGGTATGACTGCAAAAAGCAAGCTTATGGGTGGAGATGAAGAGAAGGCCTGCAATGGGACCGGCTGTAGTTGATAAATAACATTCACAACAACTATCCTTCGTCAATCTTTCTCCTTCGCCAACATTAAAAGCCTCCTTGAACACTTTCTCCATTCCACCCACTCCCACGCTTCTCAACTTCTCTTTCACCGCCAGTTTCACTGCAAATTTTCATTACATACACACATCATCATATATATATATATATTTGTGACATATAATAATAATACTTTTATAAATCCTATATTGAACCTTCATTTATTATAAGATATTGCAAATTCAATTCCGGGTGTGTTATCATTTGAAACATATGTATCGAATTTATGTCTTTCTATTTAAAAAAGAAACTTACCATGTTTTTGAACCGCATGTATGATTTTGTCTGCTGACTTCCCTAATTTGTTTATTCGCTTCAGCACTGAATCTAATTTTTTCTCTACATCAATATATGCGTATACAATGTTACACTTATAAAATGACCCATTGCTGCAAACTTCCAGAAAATTAAGGCTATGATCATGGAGGACCGATAGACACACACACACACACACA
This sequence comes from Carica papaya, assembly GCF_000150535.2. Next base: position 1,466,935 of record NW_019014632.1, read on the forward strand.
CACACATGTATATATATATATATATATATACGTACTTACTTGTTTTGCAAGTTGCAGAACCTTGTGTAGAAAGATTTTGTTGGTTTGATGATTGAAGTAACAGTTGCTTTGGCTGCCTCTGCACTTGGTATGCCATTGACATCGTCCTAATTGGAATCATCATGCTAGCTGGGATATTTCCTCAACAGCTTATGTATAATTCCTCGTTTGGGATGGAAGATGAGTGAGGAAGAGGATGATATATATATGTGTGTGTGTGCGTGTGTGTGCGCTATGAGCTAGTGCATTTGAAGGAACAACTAACAAAATAAATAAAGTTGGTGTGAATCGGGACTTTAATTTATTCATTGTGCATCATGATGAATAAAGTCATAAAAAGCTATACATGTTGTTCACCAAAAGTTGAGTATGGCATGTCTTCTTTCTTTTCAGAGAAGCATATATATATATATATATATGGGTGCATATGTGCGAGTATATGTATATATATCTCGTGGAATGGGCATCCAAGTCTTTTTCCTCATACACCACTTCTAATAGAAGATTCAGGGTGGCAATGAGAGTTGATATATAGATGGTATTATTGAGGTTATATCATTTGATTTTGTTTGTCAGTTCATTCAATATTCAATGCATATACAGGTCACACAATAGGAAATTCAGAATCTGGTGATGACTATACATATACATATACATATATAATATACGTACTTTAGCAATTAATTTTATCAAATGGAATGATTGCCCTTTTGATCCGGGTAATATAATATACTGTTTTTAGCCAAAAAGGTGATTAATTTGTAACTTGATAACAAGACCAGATAAATATAACAGATCTCACTATTAATTCCATTAATGATAGATTATAAATTGAGTTATTTTTTATTTAATGTTTTATCTGTAATTATAAAAGGATTTTTCACGTTAGCATAGCCCACTAATAATTTTCTTAAACATATGACTTACGGGAATTAAATCCTGAATTGATAATATTAAAATATAACATTTTAACTTTGAATTAACCCTTATTTATGAAGTATATTAATTTGTCAACCCGACATTTATGACGGAAAGATTAATTAATAAAATGGGATTAATTTGGTGATGAATTAGTGTTGATTAATCGGGTGGACACAGTTAATTAAACTTTGTGAGGTGGCATTTGAGCTTTGTGATCTTAAAGCTACCATATCAAGAGAAAGAAAGAAAAAAGAAAGCTAAGTAGCTATCCCTTTCCAAAAGCAACAAAATCAACTAATCTCTCTCTCTCTACAATTGTGTGTATATATATATATATATATATATATATATATATTATGATAAATGAATTAATCTTTTATAAACAATTACCTGATTTTACTATACCTAAGACTATATTAGAAATAATTTCTAAAATTTTATAAATTCATTTGCAAATATACACTTTCTTTATTTATGAATATTAGATTTTTGAAGATATAACATTTGATCTTATATTATATACAAATATGTAACTAGAACAATACATTAAGAGATGACAAAAACCAATGAACCAATTTAATTGATTTAGACCAAACAATTCAAGAGATTGATTCAGTTGAACCAACAAATCGGTTCCTCACTAATTCCATCTCAGTTCTTAAATCCTCACGAAAAGAACCAGTTACTCTTCCTCTTCATTCAGCTTCTATCGTGCTGGCTGCCAATCTAAACTTACTATCTCCCTTTCACCTCCACTCCAAACTCTTCATAGAGCAGTGGCTATGCGCTTCCTTCTATTTGGCTCTTCCTTCCCTTATTCACCCTCAGGTCAAAACTGCTCGACCACCACATAGGGTGCCATTGTATCATCATAGCAAACATCGAGACCTAAGTATTCCTCATTGTTTTAACTTTGAATTTTATTCTTTTTCCTAATGTTTCTAAAAGAAGTAAAAAATTATTAGATATTGTGTTGCATAGTCTTAATTGTAGGAAAACTAGAAATTCAAGGAAATGACCATGCTAATTGAATTGAGATTATATTATTAATAATATGTTTAAATTATATTAAAATGTAAGTGTTTAAAAGATTAAAATTGAAAATTGAAGGAAAACCTAAACCCTAATTGGCAATTGAGTTTTAATGTGTTTAAAATTATGTGTTTACAAGTATATAAAGGATATGTGCATGCATAATATGGCTCTAATTTTTGTTTATATAATTATGCTACATACACATTCTATGAGTATATTTATGACTCACAAATTTTTGCTTTACATAAAAAAATTGATTGTTTATGTTGCAATTTAATAATGTATATTGCTAACTATAGTTGTTAATTGTTTGTTGTAATTTAATCACGTAAATTGCTAACTATAGTTGGTAACAACATTATTGTCTTGCAATGTCAGGTATTGACTAGTTGATTAGTTGATTTTTTAAATATTAGATTATCCAATTATATGTAATTTATCTTTGAAGATTGAGCAAACAACTGAGGTAATGGAAGGACAACCGGGTGGACTCTTGATGACAAACAAAGTTCAAGTCATAAAAGGTGGCAACCACCAACATCCAAGGTCTATTATTTGAGAAGAGGAGAGGAGCTTAAGAAGGGATCACGAAGGACTGTCGAAGATGCATTCTCACTTAATATGTCAAGAAGCAACGGGAAGGCAACAAGAATGCCTTGTAGATAAATTCCAATTTGATGACAGAAACTTGAAGATAAAATAAATAAATAACATACATAAGAAAGAAAAAAATGAAGCATGAAAAAAAGAAGAAAAAAAGTAAAGTCTGGCAAGAGTTGTAGGCTGAGATGGCTTCTTTGAGGCCTAATCTCAAGAAGGGTGCCTTTTCAAGAATAGAATAAAGGATCATCATCGATCTTCAGACCAAGCTCGACAACAATTGGGTTCGCATGGCTTCTATTAAGTTTTTTTTTTTCATTTTTTTTCATGCTTTAATTTTTTTTCTATTTTTATGCTTATCTCATCATACGAGAATTCCTC
>NW_019014633.1:6836-26941 GCF_000150535.2 Carica papaya
GGAGTGGGTGTTTATCTATCTCTCGGATCAATCACAACTTGGACGGAGATGGTAAAATCCTTTCTAGATCGCTTCTTTCCTGCCTCTCGAACAACCGGTATAAGAAGAAAAATATAGAGAATTTGACAAAATTGAAATAAAACTTACATCAACTCAATTAGTTCTCGCAACACTTCACTAGAGTTTGCTAAATTTGTTAACTAGGAAGAGAAAATAAATCAGCTACTCATTGTGGACTTTAATACAAAATAAGTTTCGTAAGTGTTGACGAGGTGAAAGAGAAGAAGAGAAAGTGTAGAAATTGTGTGTGCTGCTGTGTGCAGTGTCAGGAAGAAGATGGATGATCCTGATTCCACTTTGCCGCCGGCCTTTTATAATCCAAAAAGGCCAGGGTTTCTTATTTCTTTGATTGAGATATTTTCCAATAATTTCGGCTTACTCTCAGCTTTCCAAAATAATATTTTCTTGATTTTCAATTCTCATATCTCGATTGGAATGAGATCTGTTTTAGATTTAAAAAATACACATTTTTCTTCATTTTGGCTGTTGTGTGCGACACAAGCCTTTGTCAAGGCTTATTTCAGTTGTACGCAGGGTCTGTGAGCCTATATGCTGCCTGGTTTGATGACTTGTTTCACGAACTCTTCTCATTTTCATGTTATTTTTTCTTATCTCATCCTTATCTCATGTTTTGTAACAAAATAGAAAAAATAGTTCGGATTAAATAGCATTTTATCAAATTGATAGTTCAAACATGGGCAATAAGGATGTCGCTTTTACACACTATCAGGAACCTTTTAGGTTTGAGGTGTACCATAACCATAGCTCCCTCATGAAAGTCAAGAATTTTTTTTTTTCTTTTTTTAATTACCAAAAGCTTTATACTCTTCATTACTTAAAGTGCCTCGTCATCTAACCTGTGCATGTATGTCATGTACATGTTTAATAAATCTTCAGCCTCAGCATTAAGACAAGCATCCAGTGGTAAGTCAATAGATTTCCTTGGTTTTACAGTCCATAACACATTCAAAATGACTGATTCCTGTGCTTCAATTTACTGAACTACTACAAACAAATGCAAGAATGGGAAGAAGAAGATCCCATTTATTTTTGTTTTGAGATAGAAGAAGAAGATCCCAATTGGTAACATGATTGTGCACTCAACATCAAAGGAGGTCTCCCAAGCTCCTGTTAATAACTTCAGTTTATCCATAAGCTTGTGGATTAAAGGTGTAGAAGACTCAAGTTGAGTGTGCAGTACTTTCTGCAAGGTTGGCCTAAAGTAACTTACAAATTTTGTATCATGATCAGAAACAGTGGGTAGGGGTAGCCCATGTAAGTGAACTACTTCTTTGAAGAACAGTTTGACCATATGAGAAGCATCAAGGTCTTTGCACATGTACAAAATGAGTCATTTTAGAAAAGCACAAACGTATATGAACTCGCAAGATAAAAACATTCTATTTCTCTAATAAGTAGTGAAAGAACATCTGTTCCATTCATTTTTATTCATAGTGATATTTGGGGCTCTTCTATTATACCCAACATTTTTGGGTCTTCTTGGTTTGTTTCGTTTATTGAGGATTGTACTCGTATAATGTAAATTTTTCTTTTAAAAGACACATTGGATGTCAGTTCTGTGTTTCAAAATCTTTCAATATGGTTAAGGCACAATTTAGAATAGGAATTAAATGCTTTCAATTTGACAGTGCCAAAGATTATTTTAATCAAATTCAATCTCATTCTTTTAACAACATGGCTTCATTTATGAGTCATATTACATTAGCATTCCCCAACAAAATGGAATAGCTGAAAAGAAAAGTAGTTAATTTTTTGGAAGTTACCTACGCCTTTATTTTACAAAACCAAGTTCCAAAAATCATTATAGTGAAGCCATATTAAATGTTGCTCACATCATAAATAGATTTCCCATTGTGGTGCTTGGTCTTTAAAGTCCCGCACAAGTCTTTGCAAGGGTATATCCCAATTTAAGTGTCACTAATAATTTTGTTCTCAAAATATTTGGTTGTGTTGAATCTGTTCATGTCTATTCTCAACATAGGGACAAGCTTGATCCTATAACTCTTAAATGTGTCTTTGTTACTTATTCGTCTACTTTTGTTGAAGACAGTCAATTCTTTCACATTCCTTATTGTCAGGGGAGATACCACTGGTGGAAGATAAGTGTATAGAATCTTTCCTTATTGAGTTTGCCCATGACTACACCGTCCTCATCCATTACTGTTCACTCTGAGTCTGCCCCGTGCATTCTTGTCCAGTCTGAGTTCGTTCACTCATATTGTTCAATCCAATTCTACTGTCTCTCGTGTTTCAGCAGAATGTTATCTGTCTTCGAGATCTGTAGCATGTAAGATAAACCACACTTATCTTGGGTCTTTTGCTAAGGTTTATTCAAGAAAGGAAAGGGCATTCTCTCAACCAGTGCATGTACAATCATCTGATCCAAGCTCGGCGACTATTGAGGTAATAGTCCAACCATTTTTTCCAATTTATTGTTCCAGGTATCCAAAGAGAAAACAATCTATTACACCCTCATTGCTCATAGGAAAGGAACTAGGACTTGTACCCCAAAACCCATTGTACCTTTTCATGTCCTACAAAAAGCTATCCCATAATCGTAGTGCGTTTTTAACTAGCCTTAACAGTATTGCCATTCTCAATACAGCATCTAAAGCACTAGGAGATAAGAATTGCATGAATGTCAAGAAGGTGGAGATGGAGGCTCTAGAAAAAAGCAAGACAGAGGATTTCATGAAAAAAGCAAGACATAGGATAGTGCCTTTTTCACTAGCCTTAACAGTTTTATCATTCTCAATACAGCAGCATCTACGGCACTAGGAGATTAGAATTGCAGAAATGCCATGAAGGTGGAGATGGAGGCTCTAGAAAAAAGCAAGAAATAGGATTTCATGAAATTGCTGAAAGGAGAAAAGGAAGTTGGATGCAGATAGATCTTTATTATAAAATATAAATCCGATGGCTCATTAGTGAGATACAAGGTGAGATTTCAAAGGTTATACCTTGGATCTACAGCGTATATTATCCTGAGACATTTGCTCCAATAGTGAAGATGACCACGGAGAGTGTTGTTGTCATTGGCAGCCAACCATCTATGGAGATTGTAGCAATTTCATGCCGAAAATGCCTTCTTATCTGAAAATATGAAAGAAAAAATCTTTAAGTTCCTTTAGGATTCGAGTCTACAAATGAAGAATAAGTAGTATGTAGATTGAAAAAAACATTGTACAGACTCAAACTATCTATGGAGATTGTAGCAATTCGATGCCGAAAATACCTTCTTATCTGAAAACATGAAAGAAAAAATCTTTAAGTTCTTTTAAGATTCGAGTCTACAAATGAAGAATAAGTAGTATGTAGATTGAAAAAGACATTGTACAGATTCAAACAATCTCCGAGAGATTAGTTTGGAAGGTTTACCAAAAGTCTTAGATTCAAAAAGAAGTCAAAGTGATCATACCTTGTTTATAAGACATTCAGCTTAAAAGGGAGTTGCAATTTTATTGATTTATTTGGATGACATAATAGTACCTAGAGATGATATGGAAGAAGTTGAAAAGTTAAAGAGATGTTTGGTGAAAGAATTCAAGATCCAAGAGCTTGGCAAATTGAAGTACTTTCTTGCCATAGAGTGACACACTCTCAATGAGGGATTTTCATATCTCAATAGAAGTACATTGATCTCCTAAAGGATACAGGTAAATTGGAGTGTAAGCGAGTAGGCACACCCATATAGAGTTCAACCATAAAGTGAGTGATGTCTCGAAGGATGATGTGGTTGATGGAGGTAATTATCATTAGCTTGCTGGAAAAATGATTTATTTATCACACACTAGATCGACATAGCATATGTTATTAGTGTAGTGAGTCAATTTATGCATACTTTCGAAGAGACTCATTTCAGGCCTGAGTAGAATCCTACAGTACTTGAAGGGTTTATTGGGTAAGGGAATTCTGTTTAGATGAGAAGGATTGAGCTTTGAAGCCTATACGGATGCCACTTCTGCATTGATTAATTGATGATAGAAGAATCACATCCGTGTACTGTATTTTTTTCGGTGGAATTTTATTACATTGAGTGCAGAAGCAAAATTCAGGTTAGTTGGAATCTGTAAATTCCTATAACTGAAGATAATTTTGGAAGATTTGAATTATTTCAAAAAAAAAAAATTGGAAGATTTGAATATTGAGTGGGAAAATTCAATGAGACTGTATTGTGAAAATAGGCCGGCTGCCAATATTGCATATAATCTGGTACAAAATGATTGCAAGAAGCATATAGAAGTTTACAAATATTTTATCAAGAAGAAACTTGATAATCCCGTGATTGCATGTCATTTGTCTCCACAAAGAATTAGCTTGCAGATGTGCTCACAAAAGGGTTGTCCAGTGCAGTTTTTCATACTTCAGTTGACAAGCTTGGAATGAATAACATCCCAGTTGGGGTGGAGTGGCAAAACACTTTATTTACTTTAGGAAACTGCCTGTTGTAATATAGGAGATCTAATGGTTATGTATTCCCTGATTTTAGGAAATTAATTCTGATATGAATTCCCTAACTATCAGGAATTAATTTTATTCTGCATTATTGATTTTAGGGAATTAAGTAGGAGATTTTTTATTTTGTTCTCTCCTAGTTATATATACATGGGTACGTAACCCTAATTCCAATAACATAGAATTGACATTTTATAGCGGTAAAGTATTAGTTTTAACCTTATGGTTTGATCATTTTTAATGCAAAAATTTGTGGTTTGTCTTGTGAAAATTGACTAGCTTGAAGCTTTATCATTAAATAAAATATAAATGCCACATAATTTTAATAATATTTTCTACAAACATTTTTTTCTGTGTTAATATATTATTTAACTGTAATTTATAGAGTTTTAATATCTCCTAAAGGCTAATTTATATTACATATGCAATTATCTGTTACAATAAAGAAGAAGAATAACAGATTTGTTTTCCTAATCTCATTGCAAAATATGCCTTAAGCCACATCTCAAGAGATGAAATTATAATTTATTCTAGAATATATTAAGATTGCAGTTATTATATCTATAATATCAGGAAATTTGAACATAAAATAGAAGCTTCCACTAACAAAGCGTAAAATAGTTTCTCATCACCAAGGAACTAAATTTGTTTTGTGGTTCTGCAAAAGAAAGGTTATGGAGTTATAATGGCAGCTGGTGTTTGTATGTGCGGAAGCATGAATCTTTTTCCGCTTGTTTTCTTGTGATGATGAGAAGAATTGTAAGAAGCAAGTGTTTCTGAAATTTTAGATTTCAGAAACTCATTAAACTAGTTGGTCACAACCTTCTTATTTCAACTTGTTTTAGAGACCTCTCTACTAACTAAATCATATGATTTTATGTTCAGATAATGATGTGATGATTGGAAGTAAGAACAGGACTAAACGAGAACGATCCTCAGTTTTGAAGAATCATAATCAGACTCAAAATAGACATTCACAAGCACAGTGTAAGGTTATCATGCACAATGACAAGAACGGAACTCCTGTAAATTCTGTGAAGACAAAAGACACCGATAAAATTCATCTCGCTACTAAAGGGTTAGCAACATCAGCCTCGAGTCAGAAAAGAAACCTCAAATCTGGAAAATCGAGTTCAATAATAATATAGGTTTTTGGTTATTCGTTATCTTTTGTATAATTTCAGTTGAGTGGTGCATACTTTTCATAAAATATCAAAGGCCTAAAAGGAACAAAACATCCTATACCATGTAACAGTAACTATCACAGAACGAAATTCACACGAAAGAGAAAGCTATGTCCGTGTACATAATCTAAGTATTTCCTATTTCTTCCATGTTTTCTCTCCTTGATCCTTCGTACCCCTCATAGTTCTGTGTTTTTTAGTAATTTTGTTTGAATTTTGAAGATGTTTGTTTTTAAGATTTCTATATGGTCAATTGGAATGCCACTGTATAGCAATATAGTTTAAGTTCAGGAGTCATTCAGTCTTCCAGCATTGAGGAGTTTAATGATAGAATTGCATTTGTAATTTATATGGATGCAAGATCTGCCGTCTATGTCATGAGAATATAATATATTTATTTGTCGAAAATCAAGAGTTGTCTCTTTGACCAGCGAATTTAATTGGTATTTTGCAATATATATTATACACACATAATTACGTGTGTGTGTGTGTGTGTGTGTGTGTATATATATATATATATATATATATATATATATATATATATATAAACGTGAATTTTGAAAAGAAGAAAAAAAAGGATTAAAATTTAACGTCTTAAACACAACAAATCACAAGTGAATGTAAAAAAGAAAATGATTTTGGTGAACCATGAAAGATTTACAAATAGGAATGTAAAAAAGAAAATTAAGAGAAAAACTTTTGAACTGAGAAAACCACCGTTCTTGCTATCATGTCAAAAAGCAACAGTCTGGAATTATTATGTCCATTCAAACATCGATTTTTGTACAAAATAATTTAAATATGATTAATTGAAAAATAATAATAAGAACACTATAACATGAGTAAGCTAAGATTCAAAACAAGCCACACATAGATCCGTATAAACCACAAAAAAGAAATCCTTCAAATATACACAAAAAATTTAGATTTATTAAAAACAAAATAATGTAGAATGAAAGAGAAAGATAAATCAACCTAGTAAAAATACATAACGTTTAGATTTAGAATAACACAAAGTATAAATCAAATCCTAATAAAAAATACACAGAATTCTATTAACAAATCATATTTTAAATCAAATATATCACATATAAAGTTTTATATATATATATATATAATATACATATATCACAGATATCATACATAAATGATTATAAATATATGAATTACAGATAAAAAATTATAAATATATAGAAAATAGATATATCACAGATAAAAAATTATATATATATATATATATAATAGATATATCACAGATAAAAGATTACCCATATATGAAAAATAGATATATCACAGATAAAAAATTACATATATATGACATATAAAGTATTATATATATACGAAGTACAAATATATCACGGATATTATAGATAAAAGATTATAGATATATGAATTACAGATATATAAAAAATAAATATATCTCAGATAAAGTATTATATATATATGAAGTATAAATATATCACAGATATCATAGATAAAAATTATAGATATATATGAATCATAGGTATTATAAATAGAAGATTATAGATATAAGAATCACAAATATATCACAAATAAAAGATTACAAATATATGAAGAATACACATATCATAGGTAAAATATTATGTATATATGAAGTATAAATATATCACAGATAAAAGATTATGTATATATAAAGTATATATACATCACAGATATCATAAATAGATAATTATAGATATATGAATCACAGATACGCTATAGATAAAAGATTACAAATAATAAAAAATAAATATATCACAGATAAAAGATTATAGATATATGAAAAATAAATATATCATCGATAAAATGTTATGTATATATGAACTATAAATATATCACATATAAATAGTTATGTATATATGACGTATAAATATATCACAAATATCATAGATAGAAAATTGTAGATATACGAATTGTAGATATATCACAGATAAAATATTACAGATATATGAAGAATAGATATGTCGCAGATAAAATATTATGTATATATGAAGTATAAATATATAACAGATAAAAGGTTATGTATATATAAAGTTGTGATATCATAGATAGAAAATTATAGTATACATAAATCACAAATATATCACAGATTAAAAATTATAAATATATGAAGAATAAATATATCACATATAAAATATTATGTATATATGAAGTATAGATATATTACAGATAAAAGATTATGTATGTATGAAATATAAATATATCATAGATATCATAGGTAGAAGATTATAGATATATGAATCACCAATATCATAAATAGATAATTATAAATATAACACAGATAAAATATTAGAAATATATAAAAAATAAATATACCACATATAAAATATTATGTACATTTAAAGTATAGATCTATAATATATCTATTATTCTAGTGCAGCGGCTCTGCCGGCTCTCCTTTGCGGCTAGACTTTTTCCTTTGGTCAACCTGTAGAATAAGGTAAGAGATTCTAACCCGAATCGGTATCCAAAATACCGAACTTTTTACTGTGCCTACTGGGAGTTTCGGAGTTTTCTGAATTTTTTTGCAGAGATTAAAACACGCTTTACATACCTAAAAATACCTAAAAACTCAAAATCGGTGTTAAAAACCCTTTTTCAGCTAATTTTGGGGTCCAGCACAGCGACACCGTTGCCCGTAGTGGCAGTTTGTCTCGATATGACCGTTTTCGGTCAGTTTTATACCCATCCCTGCGAGAAAATACGTTAGGGGCATCAGTTGGCCCAAAGAAAATCAAAAAATAGAAACCTACTGACGGTGGAATTTTCTGGTGTAGCGGCTCTGCTGGCTCTCCTTTGCAACTAGACCTTTTCCTACTGTCAACTTGTAGAAAACAGAACGGTGAATACAACGGTGGAAAAATCACATAAAATAGGAATCGAGAAGGAGCTCATCAGAGGCAGTTGCGAGTTTTGCCCGTGGCAGCACCGTTGGACTTTGCCCATGATTTCTGGCTCACCCGCCGCTTGCGGCAGCGATTCGCCTCGGTTTGGCCGTTTTTGGCCGTTTCCAGCCGAATTCGGCCACACTTGCATCGATCCTTGCGATAAAACAACCTTAGGGCCCTCAGGGGGCCAAAAAATTACGAAAAACCGAAGCTTACCGGCGGCGGTGCTCTCGAGTGCGGCGGCTCTCCAGTGAAGTTCGTGTTTTGGTGATTCGGCTTCGATCAACCTCGATCGGCGGTCGGAAATCTCCCCGGTGCGGCGGCGGGTGGCGGCGGCCGGCGTCTCCGGCGTCTGGTTCGTCTTCTCCGGCGAGGGCAGGCGGCTAGGGTTTTTGTGGTCTGGTGTGGGGGTTCTATTTATACCCTTTTGCCTTTTGATCTCAGCCGTCCATTTTGTTTTAATCTAGGCCGTCCGTTTTTTGATTAAATCTGGGCCGTCCGTGCGATTTCATCTGGGCCGTCCGTACGCACGCTTGATCTGGGCCGTCCGATCGCGCGTACGTGGATCGCCAACGTGGCCCGTCCCCAATCGACGTGGTTTTGCCACGTGGCAGGTTCTGGTTGGCCGGGACTGCTGACTGGGTCTGCTGACGTGGTCTTTTTTTTTTTTTTTCCTTCTTCAATTTCCCGGGCGTTACATAAAAGATTATAGATATATGAACCACAAATATCATAAAAAGAAGATTATAGATATATCACAGATAAAAGATTATAAACATATAAAAAATAAATATATCATAAATAAAATATTATGTATATATGAAGTATAGATATATCATATATTATACATAGATGATTATAGATATATGAATCACTGATATATCAAAGATAAAAGATTATAGATATTTGAAATACATATATATCGTAGATAAAAAATTACAGATATAAAAAAAATAGATATATTACATATAAAATATTATAAATATATGAAATATAAATGTAACGGCCCCGAAATTTAAATGAAGATATATGTATTAAAAATATTAAATGCGGAAGCGTAATAAAAATTTTGATTAACATCCCTTACACAATAACCAAAAAGATATTCAACATATGGAAGAATAAGCTAATTAAAAGAGATACTCGAAATAAAAACTATAAATAGAATTATAAAGTCTTTAGGCCTCTAACTCGCCGTCTTCCTGCGGAACGGGCTCGGGAACCACGTCTTCCTGATCTGAAATGGTTAAGTAAGGAATGAACTACACTAACTCAGTAAAGACATCACACTATCTCACTGCCACAGGAGTAAAGGTCAGTAGAAAACAAAAATAATCAATGGAGCGTAATTTATAACAAACTCATTTATTAACATAAAAACCTTTACTGTCCACTTAACTCGGTGAGATCCATGAAAATAACATATGAAAACAATAACATCATAACCATCATAAAATTATATCGACTTTGTAACAGAACACATGTCATACTTTTGCACTTCAATAATCAGACAATAAATTTCTTCTTTTACCAATCTACTAGTATCCATGGGGATCCATAGGGGGTCCTCGCTACACGTGAACCATTAACATTAATAACCTGATTCTAGGGCCGTCCCCATACCCCGTCCGGTATGGGCGCCAAAATCATAAACCTCAATATCCCGTCCGGTATGAGAGTGAAATGGGCTGTCCCCATACCCCGTCCGGTATGAGGGTGAAATGGGCTGTCCCCATACCCCGTCCGGTATGGGCGCCAAAACACATAAGGTCTCCATACCTCTTCCGGTATGAGAAACCACGTTCTCGGTAGGGTTTTCTACGGACCCGGTCCGTCCACCATCTCCCAGGATATCTAGTCAGACTTTTCACATTATCCCTTTATCAATTCACATAACATTTTTGCTATTTTCCTTGGTCTCAATCATTCAATCATACACAACATGTAAACCAGTAATTGACACCAAACAAGACAACACAGTATCGGGTTCACCATAATACAAACCATAATAAAAGAAATCATGATTCATGCATACGAGACCATAAAATAAATATATCAAATATCATACTGCATTTAATACTGAAAAATAGATCAAATAACAACTGACCAATAATGTATCAAATTCGGGCTCTATTAGCAACCTCAATCAATTATACACATCCATTAATTCACGAAAATACTGTTTTATCATTTATTGAACTTTAATACCGTGATAGGAGGTAGGGTGAGAGATCCTTACTTGTTTCGGGGTCTGAAATCGGCTCTATGGTGTGCCTATGGGCTGTTCCTAAATTCCCTGAATTTTTTCTGAAAAACTGAAACGCACTACCGGTACCGGCACGTGTCCTAAAAAATTCTCAATCAGACCTAGGGCCCCTTTCGGCCAATATCAAAATTCCGGCACGGCGACGGCGTTGTCGCCTGCGGCGGAGACCCGCCTCGGGTTGGCCGTTTTCGGTCGAATTTGGCCAAACTTGCATTGGTCCCTGCGATAAAACAACCCTAGTGCCCTCGGTGGGCCAAAAAATTACGAAAAACTGAGACTTACTGGCGGCAAAGCTCTCGGGTGCGGCGGCTTCTCCAATGCGAGTCGCGTTTTGATATTTTGCTCCGGTCAACCTTTAGAGAAAAGGACGGTGATCACAGTGGTATAAAAATTGCATCGAACGGAGACCCGGAAGGGCATCATCGAAGGCAAAAATAGAGGGAAGTCGCGGCGGCGCTGCTGAACTTCAGCAGTATTTTTCGGCCGATTGGCCGGTGGTTTGGCTTCGATTTGGCCATAGGCGGATTCAGCATCGAAAAATGAGCCAAGAGGAGAAAATTTACCTCGTTTGGTGATTGAAAAATTTTCTGGTGCGGCGGCGGGTGGCGGTGGCCGGCTCCTCTGGCGTCTGGTTCTTTTTCTCCAACAAGGCACTGGCGGCTAGGGTTTGTGGTCGGGTGTGGGTGGGATTATTTATACCCTTCCCCTTTTAATCTCAACCGTCCATCAAGATTTAATCTGGATCGTCCGATTGCGATTTATTTAAGATTAAATCTGGACCGTCCATCGCGATGCGATCTGAGCCGTCCATGCCTGATTGAATCTGGATCGTTCGTACGCGTGAGATCTGGGCCGTCCGTGCGCACATTTGATCTAGGCCGTCCATGCGCGTGGGAACGGATCTGGGTCGTCCGATCGCGCGCACGCGGATCGCCCCCGTGGCCAGTCCCGTGTCAGTGTTCCTTGCCACGCGGCGTGTCCTAGTTGGCCGGAGCTGCTGATTGGGCTGCTGACGTGGCACAATTTTTTAAAATTACGTTTTGACCCCCAGTTTCTGATTTTCTTTTCAAAAACACCAACAGAATCCAAAATTTCACCCATTTTTCCCAAAATCAATTTCAATTAAATCCAAAAAATAATTTTACCCTATTTTATCATTATTATTATTTTTATTTTTATTAAATTAAATTAAATTAAATTGAATTAAAATCTTATAAATTAAATATATAAAAAAATTAAACTAAAATTCAAATACGAAAATAAAAATAATAATTTGGGTGTTACAATAAATATATAACAAATAAATAATTATGTATATATGAAATATATATATCACAGATATCATAAATAGAGGATTATAAATATATGAATCACAAATAAAAGATTACAAATATATAAAGAATAAATATATTACAGTCAAAAGATTATAAATATATAAAAAATAGATATGTAACAGATAAATAATTATGTATATATAAATATAAATATATCACAGATAAACAATTATGTATATATGAAATATTTATATCACAGATATCATAAATAGAGAATTATAAATATATAAATCACAGATAAAAGATTACAAATATATGAAGAATAAATAGATCACAGATAAAAGATTATAAATATATAAAAAATAGATATGTAACAGATAGATAATTATGTATATATGAATATAAATATATTATAGATATCATATATAAATGATTATAGATATATGAATCACAGATATATCAAAGATAAAAAATTATAAATATATCATAAAAAATTACAGCTATATAAAAATTAGATACACTATAAATAAAGGATTGTAGATATACAAAGAATAGATATGTAACGACCCAAAACTTAAACGGAAATAAAATCATAAATTAAATGCGAAAACAAAATAATAGAGTTAAAATTTATATTCCTTACATAATAATTTAAAATACCCAATAGGGTTATGAGAATATCCCTTATAAAAGAATGAAAATCAAATAAATAAATGAAAAATAAAGAACTGAGCATCCTAGGACGACCTTCACTAACTTTTGAAGGAGTCCGAGTGGTGAACTATTCACAACCCAATTATTGATCGGGATCTAGGTTTTGATTCCTTTGATCTGAAATAATTAATAAATGGGTGAACTATACTAATTCAGTAAAAATATCACACTACTCACCGATACAGAAGATGAAGATTGGTAAAAATTATAAAAATAACTAATGAAACTCTTAATTTAAGTAAATTCATTTATCATAAGTAAAATCATTTATTACATACTTACCGTTGCGAAATTTTCAAGACCAATCTATAGAGACAATAATTCAAATACCATTTCAATCTCATTTTCGAGTAAGCAAGAATAACAAATTTTCGTTTTTATTTGGCTACTGGTATTCATGTGGGTCTATAGGGATGTCTCACTACGCGTGAATCATTATTCAACATTGTCAACTAACAGGCCGTCCTCAAACCCTGTCCGATATGAGCACAAAAAATTACCAATCCTCAATACCCCATTTGGAATGAGGCAACGTTCACGGTAGAGTTCCCTATGTACTCAGTCCATCCACCATCTTTTAGGATATCCAGTAAGGCTACCATTCATTCATTCACTTAACCAATCAATTTTTTGTTTACATTTAATTTTTAGTTTTACAATTTAACGATAAATCAAGGCAAGACAAACAATACATGCATTAAGGAAATACAACTGAATTATTTTACTAATTCCAGTATGTTATCATGCATTTAAAGCTGTAAAATCAAACAATCGGTTAAACAGAATAAACAATAATAAGTAATTGGTTCTGCCTCCATTAGTAACCTGTAATTAATTCTTGAAGTTTCCTAAATTATGCAAAAACTGTATTATTGATAATTAAACTTCAATTCTATAACAAAAAAATAAGGTGAGAGATTCTTACCCAAATCGGTGTCCAAAACACTGAATTTTTAATTGCGCCTACTAGCGGCACCTAGGTTTCCTGAATTTTTCTGCGGAGGTTAAAACACACTTCACGTACCTAAAAATATCCCAAAAAATCCAAAATCAGTGTAAAAACTTTTTCCGACTAATTTTGGAATTCTGGCACGGCGACACCCGCCATGCTCACGACGATGGCACTGTTGCCCGCGATAGGTGGTTTGCCTCGGCCTAGCCATTTTTGGCTAGTTTTGGCCAATTTCGACCAGTTTTATACCAATCTATACGAGAAAATAAGTTAGGGGACCTTGGTTGGCTTAAAAAAAATTTGAAAAACAAAACTTACCAGAAGCGAGATTTTCTGGTGTGGCGGCTCTGCCGGCTCACTTTCGCGGCTGAGTGTTTTTCTTCAGTCAAAATATAGAAAATAAAATGATGAACACAATGGTAGAAATATCGCACGAATGGAAAATGAGAAGGGACTCATCGGAGGCGATTTTTTATTTTTTCAGCGGCGGCGCCGCTGGCCTTTACCCGCGGTTTCTGGATCATCCGCCATTCATTTTGCTCTAATTTGGCCATGAGGTATTCAAGATAAAATTCTGAGTCAATAGGAGAATTTTTACCTTTTTTGGCAATCAAATGTGACTCCGGCGCGGCGGCAGTCAGCTCCATTCTCCAGCGACTGGTTCTTCATCTCCAGCGTGAGGCTGGTGGCTAAGGTTTGGGTTCTGTGTGAAGTGAGATATTTATATATATCTCCCTTAAATATGAGTCGTTCATCATATTTGATCTCGACCGTCTGATCGCATTTAAAGAGAAAATAAATCTGAATCGTTCATCACGATTTGATCTCGACTGTACGATTGCGTTTAAAGAGGTCACGAATCTAGATCATTCATCGCGTTTAATTGCGACCTTCCGATTGTACCTTAGGAGGAAATGGATCTGGATCGTCCACGCGCGCGGGAACGCATCTAGGTCGTCCGATCACGAGCACGCAGATTATTAGTGTGGCCTCTCGCATGACACTGAGTAAGCGTGCCTTGCCACGCAGCGCGCTTCAGTTCGTTGAGGCTGCTGATTGGGTCATCCTACGTGACACATTTTTTTCTTAATTGCGTTTTGATATTCAATTTCTGATTTTTCTTTCAAAAATATCTTCCGAACCTAAATTTTTACATATTTTTTTCTAAAATTATTTTCAATTTCATTAATCATCTATTTTTTTTCCTTAATTTTATATTAAATAAAAATTTATAAATTTAACTATTATATTTTTATATATTTTTTTAATTTTAAAATTAATTTTGAACTAAATTTCGGATCCGAATATTATAAAATATATCACAGATAAAAATATTATGTATATATGAAAAAATATATATATATTATAGATAAACTATTACAAAAATGCATAAAAAAATAGATATATCATAAATAAAGAATTATAAATATATCAATCATAAAAAATAATAATAAACAAAAACAAAGAGAATAGATATACGGAGAGAGGGTAGGGAGATAAAATGATTTTGTCCATTATCTTCTATTATATAATGCTCTGGTTTCAACTTATTATGTCATGAGCATATAATCTACACACCCAGCATATTATGTCATCAATATTAAATATTTTCTAAAAATTTAAATAATTTATTTTGATTTAATAATTTTATTTATTTTATTCAATATAAATGTTAACTTAGATTATTATATCTAATTCCAAATAAACATTATATAAATAATGATTTTTTATTTTCAACTTTTGATTTCACATTTATCGAAAATCAAATAGAATTTCTATTTTTACTAAAAGTACTTTATTTTTAAATTTCTAATTAGATTTCAGATTTTTGACAGTAGAAGAAGAAATAAAAATCTGTAATTCTGGAAAATATTTTATTCTAATGTTTTATCACTAAATAGAAAATAATTTTTAAATGTAATTTTCCTAAAATGTAACCTTCTCTTAAGACAAAAAGCAAACCGTGACAAACACCAAGAGGCGCACCATACAGAGTCCATACAAACTCATCTTATCCTCCTCCTTTCTGGACACAATCTTCCCACATCACCTCCTTCCTTGTCTCTCTGATTTAACAGACTTCCAAACTCGTCTCCACCACCCCCGAAAACCAACAATGGCTGCAGCAGCAGCAGTGGGCTCAGCTTTCTCCACATCTCTTCACGCACTCAAATCCCTGCGTTCAAACAAGCTCCAATACCCATTTGATCATTCCCTTCTCAGACTAACCCCACCTTCACCTCTCCCTTTAACATCTTCATGTGCCATCGAACCACTCATTTCGTGTGCCGGTCTTCCCCACAAGTTGCGTCTGCTCAAAACATCGGCGGCTGTTGCGCAGGAAGAGGCGGCTGCTCCCGCCTCCGTGGAGGAAGGAGATGCGGATGCTGGTAATCAGGCTGAGAGCAGCAGTGAAGGTCCTGTTAACACTAAACTTTACTTTGGGAACTTACCTTACAATGTCGACAGTGCAATGCTAGCTGGGATCATACAAGACTATGGTAGCCCGGAGCTTGTTGAGGTATATTCATGGGCTGTGCTAATCGTATATACATTTCTACTCTCTTTTCTTTTGAACTGAAATGTTTTTATGTGTTTGTCAACTTCTAGCTATATATAGAATGTACAATTGTGGAGTTGATCGTGTTTCTAATAATGTTAAGTGGCAGCTTTTAGATCCTATCTTTTGAAAGATTAATCGATGAAGATTTCGGTAAAGAGTTGTGATTAATGAATGACAAGAAGGAGAAGAAGAGGTTACTTGATGGGTCATATGCCTCAATTAGCAAGTAGGGCATTCCACAAATTGATCAGAAAAGATCATATGATTTTATTTTTAAGCTATAGTTTACCATGATAGCAAATTGTGATGATGGTTTTTGTTGCTTTTGTTGGCATTTGGTTGCAAGATCTTTGGAAAACAACCTATTGCAAAGTACCTTTAGCAAAAAACTTTCTGAAAAACATGAAGTATTTCTATCAAATATTTCCATTATCTCTGTGCCTAAAACTATTCAAGATGCACTAAGTAACCGGGATTGGAGCTTAGCAATTAAGGAGGATATGGACCGCTCAAGAAAAGTGGAACTTGGGAAATTGTTGATTTACCAAGAGATAAGGACTGTTGGCTGTAAGTAGATTTTTACGTAAAATGCAAGGCTGACGGGAGTACTGTAGCAAAAGGGTTCACTCTAATCTTTGGGATAGACTACTAAGAAATATTTGCTCTGGTGACCAAGATCAACTTTATTCGATTTCTTCTCTCTGTAGTAGTGGAAAGAAATTAGTCTTCATATTAGTTTGATGTAAAGAATATCTTTTTAAACAGCAACCATAAAGAGGAGGTATTTATGAATCTTCCACCAAGATTTAAAAATGTCTTGGGAAAAAAAAAAAATTACATCAAAAAATTTCTGGTTTGAAAAATTCAATAAGGTAGTGGAAGGATATGGATATAGTCAAGGTGACCATACCATGTTCTATAAACATTTAAGATCACACGTAAGTTGGTCATGCTTATTAATCATATGGATGATATGATCCTCTAGGAGAAGATTTTCAAGAAATTGAAACCCTAAAGAAACTAGTTGGGAACTTTGAGATTAAAAAATTGGAAATTTTGAAATACTTCCTTAGCATAGAGTTTGCTAAATCCAATGAAGGAATCTTTGTAAATCAAAGCAAGTATATTCTTGACCTACTTAATGAAACCAGTATGCTTAGATGCAATGCAGCCAAAACTCTAATTGAATCCACATGAAACTACAAGTTACACAAAGGATGTTGTGAATAAAGAACAGTATTAAAGACTTGTAGATAGACTAGTCTATCTATCACATACTCGATTAGACATTACCTTTGTAATAAGAATGGTAAGTCAATTTATGCATTCTCTAAGCCAAAAAAATTTTTGAACCAGTCTATAGAATCCTTAAGTACATAAAGGGAATTCCTGATAAAGGATTATTCTTTAGGAATCACAATCACCTACAGATGGAGGCTTATATAGATGCAAGCTAGACAAGAAGTGTCTCTAATAGAAGATCAAAATCAGGATACTCTACCTTTGTGGGAGGAAGGACGTGGAGGAGTAAAAAAAAAAACAAAATGTGGTAGCCAGAAATAGTGCTGAGGCTGGATACAGATCTGTTGTCCGTAGAATTTGTGAAGTTTTATGGTTAAAGAAACGTCTTGAAGAATTAAAGATTTCTACTCACTACTGATTAAGGTGTATGCCTTAGATTTCATCTATCAATCAAGTGTCAGATATTCTGATTAAAGGGTTTCATAAGAAATAGTTTGACAGTTTAGTTTCAAGTTGGAAAGAGAAGATGTTTTCATGCCAACTTGAGGGGAAATGTTAAAATATTATGTTTAGATTCTTAATATTTATTTTCCAACTCTAATAATATTTCTGTAATTCATAGGAAATAATTGGCTAGGAAGATTTGTAGGATCCTTTGTGTAATTAGTTTCCATTTGTATCTCCTCATACTATAAGTAGGAGACTTTGTAATGTGTGAAAAAAATAAAAATCTTTTCCTCTCAATATACACATATAATATATTACTTTTATTCTATTATCATTAATTTGTCTGATATTCACAGCCATTGTTACTTAAGGCAATTCTGTTTGTATTTTATTGATTGTTTTAGGTTCTTTATGATAGAGAAACTGGAAGAAGCAGAGGTTTTGCATTTGTGACAATGAGCAGTATTGAAGATTGCAACACAGTTATTGAAAATCTTGATGGAAGTGTAAGATCCCTCTTCCTACTTTTTGTCCTTGATTCTCTTTTGCACCTGTGCATTTCTATCTAAAGTCAAAGGATATAATGATTGAACCATTTGATTAACCAATGTATATATAATATATCAAATGATGTGATGATCAAACATGCTTTCTTTTGGTTGCATAAAATGTGATACGTGCACGCCCAAATCCAGTTCTAAAAGGTACTCTCACAATTTCAGGAATATTTAGGTCGAACTCTGCGGGTAAACTTCTCCGACAAGCCTAGACCAAGACAACCTTCGTATCCTGAAACTGACTATAAACTTTTTGTTGGGAATTTATCTTGGTCAGTCACATCCGAAAGCTTGACAAAAGCTTTTCAAGAATATGGAAATGTAGTTGGAGCACGGGTTCTGTACAATGGGGAGACAGGAAGGTCGCGTGGCTATGGTTTTGTGTGCTACTCAACCAAATCAGAGATGGAAGCTGCTCTTCAATCTCTTAATGGAGTGGTAAACATTCTGTCTTGTTTTCTCTCTTTTTGTGCATTCTTCTACTCTTGTAGGAATTCAATTCATTGTAGGTCTCTTATAAACCTCTGATAAACATTGGTTGCAATATTAGGAACTTGAAGGACGGGTAATGCGTGTAAGCCTGGCTGAAGGGAAAAAATCATAGGATCTTCTAGTTTGAAAATGTAACATTGAAGAGAAAGAAAGTCAAGCTATATGGTGTAACTGAGTTTGACAATGAATGACTTATTCATTTCGTATGATGTATATAATCAGGAAAATTCTTTGCATTTGTATCTATCACAGGTACACCAGACAGTGTAACACTTGAGAAACTAGTATTTGCTTGCAAAAGCTTATAAAGTCCCGACATATAGGCAAATGTAAGCGAAAGTTTTATAAAAATTTCCATAGTGGAAAAAATTTAAGGAAAGCTTCCAGACTGCACATTTGGTAAGTTAATTTATTAGATTTAAGCCAGCTCTTCTTATCAAAGAACAGTCTCATATTCTATTTTGTTATATGTATAGAGACTTGATAGAACTGCAAGCCATATGTAAATTTCAAATGAACTCCATGAAACTCCTCTTGCAAATGCTCTAAGACCCTCAGAACCCTTCCAAAGGCTCTGTAGCTAATTTGCTTGCCACCCAGCAAATCATTTATGTTCATGTTGGTTTTTTAACTGGGTGACGAAAGAAGTTGTTGACTAGGCTCACTAAGCTGGCTGGAACTCTCATATTTGGTATGAGGGTGTTTTGCTTACATTATTTTCTGAGAGCTTATAATCTGTAACTACGCTAACACTATTCCTTTAATAAACTGTTTAAGTTTTTAATGGTACGGAGTTATAAACTGTATTAGTTTATTTATATATGTGGTAATAATGGAGTGTAATGACAGATTTGGCATTTAAAAATAAAAAAAATAGAAACTTCGAGCAATATTGATTTGGTATTATTCTTGATTCAATAATAAACTTGTTTTATATCGAACAAGATATATTTCTTAATAAGTTTATACTTAATTTAAATTTTAAAGAAA
>NW_019014633.1:32360-67194 GCF_000150535.2 Carica papaya
TTTTTTCATTTTCTCTTTCTATCATTTTCGTTTCGTTTTTCTTTCTTTTTCTTTTGGAATTTAAAAATGAAGTGAATTGAAATCTGGATTTTGTTTTTTGGTTCCTTTTAAGGTGGGTACGTATTTTGTTGGGCAGTACTATCATGTGTTGCAACAACAGCCAGAATTTGTACACCAGTTCTATAGTGACGCCAGTACGATGCTTCGTATCGATGGCAATACCAGAGAGACCGCCGCTGGGATGCTGGTATATTTGCATTTCTTTTTAGTACCCACTCATTTTTACAAGTTTTAATCTTTCATGTTTTCTTAACGGGTTTCTCGCCGATATGGGGAAAATGGTAGATTTCTTATTTATCATCTGTTCTATGTATTCAAGTTCAATGTATAGATAATTACATGATTGAAAGGAATTTTTTTTCGTTTGTGTTAATGAATTGCTATCGTGCTTTTGATGTTGTCTTCCTCCAAATTTTCTTTAACGTGGAGTCCTAAGGGGTTATTATGTCTGAATTGTTTGTGCTCTATGAGTTCTCTTTATTTTCTGCATTCCAGTTGGGTTTTCTTGTATAAGGAGCTTCTCTCGTCTGTGTTTAATGACTTCCTATTGGACTGTTTTTATTTGGCGGCTTCTTCGTAGAAAATGATGAAGATAGAGTGGGGTTTGGGGAACTGGATGATCTGGTTCATTACTTTTTGATTGCAGCACAAACATTTTATGGAAAACGAGGTTTTCTTTGCCACGCACAAACATTAGTTACATAAGAGTGGAGTTTACTCTCTGTCACCCTTCTGCAGCCTTTTATAAAGATGAGCCATATTAACACCATAAAGGAAAATTAAAGATATTGCATAACTTAAGCTTTTAGCTTGTATTGGCCTAAGATATGATATGATCACTCAAGAACTATATAGCCACTAGTTGCCTGATTAAAGTACTGGGTAATGTGTTTTCCCTTTCTTGGAGGAGCTGTCTGCCCGAAGGGGCTATGTTTATATTTCCTGGGCATGTGTATTTTGATATTTATTTGAGTTGTTAACATTTTTAGGTGACATATATGATGAAAGTTTGTAGTATGGAATGATAATATCTACATTAGCAATAAATGTTTTGGCCTCTGATGTTGAGAAAATAACTATATCCATTTAGCAATAAATGAGGGTATGGCTGTTAATTGCTCCCGTAGTATCTTAGTTGATATGTTTCTTTACCTTTCTGTTGTGCTCTTACAAATATGCTTGTGATGCAGAAGTGAATTTGTTTTCCGGTAGAAGTGGAACATGAGTTCTATGTCAGATTTTATCGGTTGTGAGAAGTTGCTTGTTTTGGTTTTTTTATTCAGTTCAATTAATGATTAGTGCTTGTTTTCATCATTTGTCCGTTTTGCAGCAAATGCATGCATTAATTATGTCGCTGAATTTTAATGCGATTGAGATCAAAACTGCACATTCCCTGGAATCTTGGAATGGTGGCGTCCTTGTGATGGTTTCTGGTTCCATGCAAATAAAAGATTTCAGTGTCAGATGGAGATTTATGCAAACATTTTTTCTTGCACCTCATGAGAAAAGGCTATTTTTGATCTTAATGACATTTTTCACTTTAATGATGACGAACCAGTTCATCACCATCCGGCAGTCTTATTAGCCCAGGGCAACCTTGACCCCAAACGCAATGCTTCTGCTGCAATTCCTGAGCCTGGTATTATGATACAAATAGAATTGAGTAAAACTAGGGTGGCACTTGGCACCATCACTTGGCATTATGATGTTTGTTTGTTTCTTTAGTAAATGAATGAGACTTCTAATGCAGTCAACCCATAATCAACTAATTAATTTCATGCTTGCTGGATGTAGGTATTACCTTTTGGTTTGCTGTTAAATGGTATATCTGGAGTTTCTTCTGGAAACATCTTTATGTCTGTGCTTCCCTTGTCTAACGTTACCCACCTTTTTTTTTTTACAGTTACCCACCTTTTTTTTTTTACAGTTACCCACCTTTTTTTTTTTACAGTTACCCACCTAACTGTCATAAAAACATCATTGTTTAAAATTGTGTTAGCGCTAGGATTTGCATGATGGTGAATTTAGTCTTTATTGCATGTTTTTGGAAGTGGTCAACTCAGTAGTGAATTCAAGTCTGCAGCTGCAGGACATAGTTATTTCTCCTTGGTTAGCACTCGAAGTTATCCCTTGAGCTTAATATGGAAACATTTTCATGCTATACTAAACCTATGACAACAATTGCCCGTGTTTTAACCTTGAAATTTTTAACTATTTCCTTCCAAAAGTTCAGCTAAAAGCACATCTTGCTGAATACATGAACAGTTTCATACTACTTTTCTGCAAATATATATCCTTTTGCAGTGTCCAACTATTTACTTGGTGGAGAGATCCCAGGAAGGGAATTTGTGGCTTGTGCTGATGTCAAAGAAAATGGTCCAGTTGACAATTATAATTTACCAGAGCAACCATTGCAGCAACCCCTTGAGTCTGAAAATATTGTAGAGAACAATTGTGCAGATGAGACAAATGGTTCTGTTACAAATACAGTGAATGCCATACAAGACTACCTGCTTGCTTCTGTGGAGGAATCTGTTGGAGAACGCCAAAAGCACACATATGCCTCCATAGTATGGACCCTTTAGTTGTTATACCAGTTCCAGATATGCACATACGAAATTATTCATTTTTATGGGACTGACTATTGTTTCCTTATTTTTCTTCCTGGAAGTTACGTGTTGCTAAAGGACAGTCGGCTCCAGCTGCTGCTGAACAACCTTTGAATGACAAGAATAACCTTCCTGCTTCAGAGTGGAATCATCCTTCACAGCCTGTTAATCAGCAGCAATTAGTGTCATCAACTATTGCTGAAAGATCTGTAGCAGAAACAGAGGAAGTTTCTGCCATAGAAGATGAAGGTTAACCTTAATTCCCACTATCTTTAACAGTTATAATGCGGCTTCCTAAAATTTTAAGAAACATCGTTTTCTATATTTTAGTATTTGGTATTACATCTTTTATATTAGTAGAGAACTCCCTTATTTTTTTTATTTGCTTTACTTGTAGTAACATAATGTTGGTTACATATTTTAAGTGTACTGTTGATTTAATATGTTTATGATTTCAGGAGAAATAAAATCTGTTTACGTGAGAAACTTGCCTTCTACTGTTTCCGAGTCTGAAATCGAAGAGGAATTTAAGAAATTTGGAGAAATCAGGCCTGATGGTGTGGTCATTCGGAGCCGCAAGGTTTTTCCTTATCTAATCCTGTATCTGCAATTACAGGTATCTCATCATCAAATTTATTAAAATAAAAGACCTCTTTGTTTGCAGGATGTTGGTGTTTGCTATGCATTTGTTGAATTTGAAGATATGAGCAGTGTTCATATTGCAGTCAAGGTCTGAATTTTCCAACCATTTTGAGGGTGAACTTTTCACTTGAGAAAAGAAAAATTAAGTGATATTACTTCTTTTACTTCTCAGTATTTTGATTTCAGTGTCTTTGGATTTTCATGTGCCCCTTCTTTTTTCTATAAGGAGTGTACTCCTGTAATTAGTGGGATTGGACCCGCATAATCGAACTCCGTCACCTGATTGACTGGGAGCATATGGCCATTGCAGCTAAGCTCCAGGTTTTATGGTCCTCTTTTGCTTATAGGATTTTTGTACCATTAGATCTTGTACATATTCTATCTGCAATTTCTCTCTTCCCTCTCTCTTTCTTATGTTTTTTATTTAAAAAAAAAAACTATCTGGATTTCACTAAAGCTGTCTCAGTTCTCTCTATCTAAACTTCACTAGATGCTAATACAATTTTACTACCGGTAGATCTGCTTGAGACATCCATCTCAATGTTACCAAAGCTTCTCCACTCTCTCACTAAATTTTCACAAGCTGCTAATAAGCCTTTGGATATTTGATCTG
Source organism: Carica papaya (assembly GCF_000150535.2). Next base: position 36,285 of record NW_019014633.1, read on the forward strand.
CATGCAGATGTTCTTCCTGAACTTTACTAATGCTCTTTCCACAAACTCTCTCTCGTTATCTGTCCCATATGTTGGGACATAGTATTTGATTTCTTATTATTCTGTTACGGTGTATTAGGTGATATTGTTGTGAAATTTATTCTACATTGATGGTTTGTGTCAACATATGTCTGTGTCGTTTTATATATATGCAGGCAGGCAGTGCACAAGTTGCTGGACGACAGGTATACATTGAAGAGAGGAGACCAAACAGCAATATCCCCTTGAGAGGAGGGAGTGAGTATTTTAATGTTTTATCTGTATTTTTCACTATTCTTGGAATATCTTGATTCACATGCACTTGAAAAATTGGTTGATCAACTTTTGTCTATCATGTGTAAATTGTCAGCGCCTGTGTTTGGTAATCTAATTGGGCATTGGATCTGATGGTTTTAGATTGTTTTCCTGGAGGACTATTGTAACATCATGAAGCTACAAATTCTTATCATATTCTTTGGATTTTGTCTGTTGCATAGGGTTCTATTTTTTTTAACTTGTATCTCACTGAAATGTTTCAATCAGGAGGTAGGGGTAGAGGGAGAGGTGGCTATCAATCGGAGGCTACAAGAGGCCGCTTCAGTGGTCGAAGTTTTGGTAGGTTAAGTATCCAGGATGGAGGGGAACGAGAGTATAACAGACCAAGAGGAAATGGTTTCTATAGGCCAGGTCCTCGCCAGGACAGAGGTTTCTCAGGTCACCAAATCTCAAGAAGTGGACAAAATTCAGTGGAGTAGAGGTTTTAGAAAAAAATTCAAGTAATATTCTCAGGGTCAGTTTTCATTAGATTTGATAGGAATATGAATTTCATTATTTTCTCCTAAGGGGTTTTGTGATGCGATTATTTATTTGGAAAACCCCCTGGTTTGGTAGGTATTATTATGCTTGAACATTTGGGGATACCATCTCTAGGTAATATGGAGAAGCGATTTTAGCTGAATGGACATTTATTCAATTTTGTATTATTTAAAGGATGCTGTTGAGCAAATAAAGCAAATTCTGCATGTTGTCCATGCTGGATGTAGTGATTTTGTAAAATTGATTTGTCAATTTGGTGTTGTATTTTCCAATTGAAAAGGAAGGTATGGTTTCTGTTGTTGACATATATGCTTATTATCACTTATCTATTCTAGTCATCTCTCATGAGGTCAGTGGGTTGATTTTTTGGTCTGCCGATATATGTGTGTGTGTGTGTATATATATATTCTGAACTTAGTCTTTTCAATTTAATTCATACCATGTATATAACAGTTCCTATGAGCTGTAGCGCTGCCTTGTTTGTTTTTGAAAGTAGGTATCTTGTTAGTGAAAGTCGCGGAGAAGAACTGATATTTGTCGACGGGTTTCAGTTGCCATAGGTGAAGGAGCCAATATTGAAGTCAGGATTTTTCTTTTGGATGGTTTCTGGGTTCTTGGGTTAAAAATTGAGGGGCTTAGATTTTGTACAATTGTTGTAGTACATGATGAATCAATATTGAAATTTGATTGAAAATTTTATGAGGTTTTGAGTTTAAGTTGGATGATTTCGACTAGAAGCTATTGAAACATATATGTAAGCATGTTGTACCTGTTCCTGTTGTCCTGTCTCTTTGGCTCTCTCTCTCTCTCTGTCTGTCTGTAGATTTAATATTCGGTGAGTCCGTTGATTGATCTTCTAAATAATAGTTTTATATATATATTTTTTAAATTATATTTTTATATCAACAATTTTATATCTAGTCATTTCATTTCTTTTATAAAATTGAATTAAACAAAATATTACATTCTTTTTTAAATAAATATAAACTTAGAGAATGAAAACTAAAACATAATGGACAGCATAATATGTTCATTCTCTCTTTTTTTTTTTTACTAATTTTTATTCATAAATAGTGTTAGTTACAGTGCCTATAAGGCAATCTTTTATTTTCTACCCAAAAGAAAAAGAAGATAATGTTCTAGTGAGCTTAGATGTGCAACATATAATGACTAATGAGTGCTTATTAAGCACTTGCAATACTTACAACTCCTCCATGAACTTCAAAGTTATCGTCTTGGCTTACACTCTCCTCTCCTTCAGTTTCCCACAAGAAACGAGCATATGCTGCAACAACATGGCTGAAAGCAGACAATCAAACAAACACTCTCTCAACCCATTATTCTGTACTGGGAGATTCTGATAATCAATCACACATATATATACCTGTCTCCAGGAGTAGCTTCAACTGCCTTCTCAAAGTAATACATGGCTTTATCATGGTCGTTATGAACATCCCAAACCAACTTGGCATATTGGGATATTGTTTCACCATCTCCCGGATCAGCTGTCATCGCATGCCAGTAGTATTCTTCTGCTCCTTTCAAGTCTCCTTTCAACTGTCACTCAAATTGTAGATAACAATCACTTTGACTGAAACTCCAACAAAGAAAATGATGAAACATATTAATCAAGACTCATGAACTAATATCCCTCAGATTTTTCTAAGATGCATTTTAATCAAATAGGAACTAAGAGTATATTGCTTGTAAATTCTTTCAAAAGGAAGCATATCCAATTATCCTTACGGTGTAATTGTATGGTGTCAAGAAGAGTTACTCAGGTACATCAACTATAACGCAGAAGGTCTACCAGAGCAGGCATGGCACAGACAAGGAACTATGGAAGACCAACTCATGAGGGGAATTAGTTCTAATACCATGTAGATTTTTATCCAAAATAATGAAGTGCCATGAGAAATTTTCCTGTAGGTATATAGACTACTATAGATATTTATGTTCAAATCCATATAAGATGACATCCTGTAACTTATGTTTTCACCTAGTAAACAAATTGTACTACCAATTACTAGGGTTACTCTCACCAGTAAAATTATCATTTACTTCATTGTACTGTCGTATGGAGATTTGCAGCGGAAACATCTATTTATAGTGAAATCTCACCTGACAAAGGAATTGAGCATAATTTTTTAGTATAAGAGGATTGTCAGGGTCTGCCTCAAGCATCCTCTTATAACTCTCCTCAACATTGGCTCCCTTTTCATCAGCTGCCGAAACTTCACTCAGATCATTCCCAAGTCCTGCAACATGATGCAATAATGGCCTAGCTGTCTGGGGACCTTCTTTAGATACCGAATTATTGGCTTCATTTAGATTTTCATCAACAGTCTGTAAGAAATTTTACAAGAGTTAGAGCTTTTCAAGCCTAGCTCACAGTTGAAAGTTATAGAAAATTCATGATTTCCCCCATGAAGCACCTGGACTTCATCTAATTGTTGGTAACTTTCTTCTCTAGCTTCATCTACCTCCCAGAGGAAACTCGCATATGCTGCAAGGATATTGCTGAAAACAAGATACAAAAAGTAAAGCACCAGTTCCATGAGTGAAAAAAAAAAATACATGCAGAGGCATATACAACTTCAAGACCAATTCCCAGTTTCCTTTTCTTTCAAAAGACAGGAAAAAGAAAAAAAGAGAGAAAGAGGAAGTTGGAAACACTCACCTATCTTGAGGAGCAGCAAGAGCTGCACGTTCAAAGTAACACAAAGCTTTACTTTGATCATGATGGACCTCCCACACCAACTTAGCATACATTGATAGAATTTCACCATTTTCAGGATCTGCTAATATAGCACGATGGTAATATTTCTCTGCTCCATGAAACTCACCTTTCGACTGCTTATTTAGCACCATAGACATCAATTTGCTTCATTTTGATTTTCAGAGTATAAATAATTGATTTTTCATCAACTTAAATTTTAAATAATTGGTTCAATAAATTATTTAACATAGTATCACATGACTTTGATTAGTATTTTATCCATGCTCTCAATATAGTATATTTCAGCATTAGAGAAATATGTTAAATTATATAAAATTGATTAGATCATTTTCTATTAGCTTATTGGATATTCAGTTCTATTAATTATTTTAAGTAAATAATGAATGAGCATAAGTGGCAAATGTAGGTCTAAATAAAGACACAATAACAAAGCAGTAGCAGATCTGAAGATACCGAAGATATGATTATGAGAGTTCTAAGCAAATCTACTCAGATCTAAAATGATCTTGACCGAGCAAAATAATCAGAAGCAGATCAAAGAGTTAATTTTCACCTGTAAGAGCTGAGCATAGTTTTTGAGAATCAAAGGATGGCATGGATACTGATCGATCAACCTCTTATAATTCTCCTCAATATCGTCACTCTCATCAAATTCAGGAAAATTAAAATCAACACCACCTAAACCATCGTTACCATCAATTCCAAGTCCGGCAGCGAGATACATTGGAGGACTAGCTGGCCGTTCAATTTCTTCCCCAATACCCAAGTCTCGAATTTCATCTGTTAATGCTTCTTCTTCATCCCCTTCTCCTCGTTCCTCAATCAACCCCATACCCATTTTCCCAAAGCTGAATCCTCCACTATCACCACCCGCAATGCTGTCTCCAATAGTAATTGTCCTTTCCAATGCTTCATCTGTCGGGAGGTTTTCTTGCTGGATCTCTCCATTTTCAGCCCCTTCCGTACGAGTATATATGGAAAGAGATGGTTCGGTTCTCAACATTGTTCAGTGAAGAGATTTTATCAGTTGATTCCAAATCAGAGATTTTCTCAGAAGCTGAACCGAAGGAGAGACTGGAGCTTGTCTTGGGATTCTAAGCAATTAACTAGAACTTAAAAAACAAAGAGATAAAACTGGAAGCAATCTAAGTATTACAGGTTGGATCATAGATCAGATGATGGGCTGAAAATATATATCATATTTTTACCTTTTTTTTTTTTAAATTAATACGAAAAAGTTAGTTGAGATTTTTTAACCTATTATAATTAATTTAAATGAAAAATATTTTTTTACCTAGAAATACAATAAATTCTCTTAGATTTAACTTATTTCATAATTATAATTTCACTGATATATTAAAATTTAATTATTAATTATATTATGTATACCGTTAATCCATAATATAATCATTGATTAATGAATTATATTATATCAGGTTTCATTATAAATTTATTGAATGGAGATGCTGACTAAAGTTCCCAAGAAGCTCATGATTTGAGAAATAAGGATCACGTGAAATCTGGCTTTTAGCTTTTCTTTTTTCATCGTAAGAGGATTTTGATTAAGCTTTGAGTTTACTTGATTAAAAATAAATTTCATATTATTTTAAAGTTGATGTGAATAAAACTTAACCTTATTGTTAAAATATTTTTAACACTAGACCAAAAATTTCCGTATATATTAAAATATTTAAAGCTTTCTTTTGAGATCTTAGAAAAATATAAACAATTATAATAGTTGATAAAATTTTTCATATATTTTAATAATTGCAATAATTGATTAGCGTTCTCACGTACTTTTTTCATTTCTCTCTTTCTCGACCTCTTCTCTGTTTTCTAGTAACTTTTTTTTTAAAAAAAAATTATGTTCTCACTTTTTCTTTAAATTCTAATTCTATTTTTAATTTTTTAAATTTTTCTAAATTATTTTTAAATTATTTAAATTTTAATACTTTTTTTAAAATTTCAAATTCGACAAATCATATATAAAATTCAAGTCATAATATTTATATATTATTTTTAGTAATACTACTTTTCTCTTTCCAAAGAAAAAAATCAGTACCATGCTATATGTAAATTGTAGAATTCTTACATTGACATTAAATATTAAAAAAAAAATATGTTAAATATAAAAATATATACAAAATAAGTTAAAATAATACAAGTCACACACACATAAAAATAGATCATCAAATAATTTTATTTATTTTTTTCCTTTTTGGGTGCTTAATAAATTTGGTGTTGCTTGTTCTAATCAATCTCATCTTCATGTGAGCATTTACACACTAATTTGGATAAGACTCGTATTATATAGACCTACTTGTGAAAATCGATGTTAGAGTTAGGGATATTAAGGAGTAAGATATGTTTGTAAACAATTCATATCTCATTTTACCAAAAATCTTTTACTTTTAATTAGAAATAATTATATTTTAATTAAATATTAAATTTATTTTTTAATATTTTAAATAAAATTAGGTAAATAATTGCTTAAACAAACTCGGGAATCAAGTTTATTAAACTTGATTTAAATAGTTGGTATTTATCCAAGCTCATTAAACCTCAATTTTTCATTGACTTTTTTTTTTTTTTTTAATTGAGTTCGAACTCTTTCTTTTTCTAAATAAGCTATATAAAAATTTAAATTCGATCGGGATATTAATTTCAATGATACAACCGTTGCATAGATTAAAAATATAAAAAATTTGAATAAAAATTAAATTATATATATTTATAATAGTCTGAATTAAAAAAATGCAAGAATAAAATTGAAAGATATAATTCTCAATTCTCAATCAATTAGGTTTGAATTTCTTAAAAGTGTAAAATCTTAAAATGAAATTTTTTTCACGTAAAAACCATTATGTCCAAGGTGACATATTAGTTAACTTAATGATCGATTTAAAAAAAAAAAAAAACTTAACAACTTAATTACAGCAAATTAAAAGGTTTAGGACCAAATTGAAGAAAGAGCAAAATGTTAAATCACTTTTATAATTAAATTTTTTAAATTAAAAAAAAAAAAAAAAAAAAAACCTTGCACCATGAAATAATTTTGAAATTTTAAGACAAAAATTGTAAAATGGTAAATATTTTAATGATTAAAATAGTAATTTTTGTACTAAGTTCTTGTCTTTGTCTGGTCAAACGTTGGTTGTTGACTTGGAGACTTTAAGGAATATACAAGAAAACTGCTTAGAGTTAAAACCGTATTAAAAGTTTAAAAAAATAATGTTTGGGTCATAAAAAGTACAAAATATGAAATTACAATTTAATTAATTAATTAATTGTATTATAAAATTAGTAATGAATATTTAAATAAGTTATATAATTATAGGAGGTAGTTTCTTTTTTGTTATTATATGATATGAAAGTGGGATAACAAGTAGCAATCATAACACCTCAAGAGTTGGGTTAATACCACAAAACTTGGGTTGACTTTTGAATTCCAATCATATATCGGTTGTGTGGCTTATCATGACAGCCAATGGCATCTCTCCACCTGTGTCAAATTTAGCAAATCTCCCTTCCTATTTTCCCGCTATGTACACCCAAAATCAATCCCCCCCCTTCTCTCTCTCCTCATTTGGCTTGGCTGGCCCTATCTCCTTCCCCATCTTCCCCATCCCCCACCCCCTTCATGTCCGTCTTGCGGGCTACGAAGGGGTTCACCACCTTCATCCTCCTCCTCCTCCTCCTCCTCCTCCATCCTCTCCCTCTGCATATCCTTAAATAAAAAGGAACAAAACCCAAAACAGCCATATATCCATCCATCCCATTCCCCGAACTATGTCTAACGTTATCGCACCCTTTCAGCTCTTGGAGCTAAATATTATCTCTGCTCAGGATTTGGCTCCTGTTTGTCGTCACATGAAAGCTTACGCCGTCGCTTGGGTTCATCAAACTCGTAAACTCAATACTCGGGTTGATGCCGTCGGTCAAAACAATCCAACCTGGAATGATAAGTTCGTGTTCAGGGTTGATGATCAGTTCCTCTACACCGATACCTCTGCTGTCATGATCGAGATATATGCTCTTCATTGGTTCCGTGATATACATGTCGGGACCGTTCGTGTTCTTGTGGGCAATCTCGTTCCTCCCCATGCACGTCCTCAGTTTCACCAGCCACCGCCGGGAATGAGGTTTTTGGCGCTCCAGGTTCGACGAGCCTCCGGTCGGCCCCAAGGGATCTTGAACGTGGGAGTGGCTTTGCTAAATAGTTCAATGAGGAGCATGCCGATATATACCCAGATGAGTTCTTCTGCCGTCGGGTATAGAGATCTTATGGGCGAGGTGGATCCCTATCACCACCACCACCACAACAAAACTGGGTCTAATAAGACCCCTGCGCAATCAATTTCCTCAAAGCCTGAGCTGCGGCGCACAAAGAGCGACACCAGTTCGTTGCTGGCCTCTGATCTGAGGCTCAGAATGGTAAGAAGCGGGAGCAGTTCGGTTAGCAGCAAAGGCGGGTCCATGGTCAACGGGTTAGAAATTGAGATTTCATCGATAATGAAGAAAACTGCCGGGAAGAAAAAGACAACGGAGGAGACAAAGGTAAACGAAGAGACAACAAAGGCAACAGTGATAGAGAACAAAGTAATCACCAGTCCTAAAGGTAGCTCTATACTCAGCGCTTCAGAAAGCGTACCACCAAGTTCAAAAGAAAAAGTGGATTCGGCAACATCCGAATCAGAATTTGCCGGAGATCCACCGCCGAGAACCCCCAAGAGGGGTAAACAAGAGAAAAAAATACATGATTCTTTCGAGTCTGATGTTCTCAACCCATCAGGTAAAGCAACACCTCTTTTGCTGATCGACGGGTTTGGTGGCGGTGACCCGCGCAAGTCGCCCATCGTCGACGGGTTTGGTGGTGGTGGTGAGCCGCGCAAGACCCCTAAATCGATTAAGCCTCCAAAGGTGAAACCCTATTCGAATAACAAGGAATACGATGCAGCTATGTCCCCATATCCGTTTTCCAAAACCCACCAATACGAGACCCTGAAGAGAATAAACATGGAAATGGGAACGCCGATGAGATCCAACATAAAGAGCACTCCCAGAAGATCAAACTTAAAAAGTACCCCGAGACGGTCCAATGTAAAGAGCACACCAAGGAGATCCAACACCAATTTCCTCCTCACCCCTATGAAATCTAACCTTGATTTTGGGACCCCCATGAGATCCAACTTGGCAGGAAGACCCATACTCACCGAATCCGAACTGGGTCCGTCTCCGTCCGAGGTGGCAGCCCAATTGGCCAAAGAAAGAGCCGCCCGAGCGGCCCTTTACGATGTCGAGAGCTCCATCATCAGCGAGTGGAGCTACGACGACTCCAGCGTAGAGGGTCTCCGCTCCAAGTTGGAAAGATGGCGTACCGAGCTCCCACCCTTGTACGACCTGGGCGAATTCTCGAGCTACCAAACGAGCGAGACCGAAGCTTTCACCGGTACAAGCGGCGGCGGAGGTGCAACCGGCATGCGCAGCATCAAACACATGAAAGCAAAGGTAGAGAAGAATCACAGCAAGAAAGGATCAGGAGGTGGGCTGTTCTCGTGCTTCAGCAACATATGCGGGTTGGAATGCTCGATCGTATGCGGATCAGACGAGGGAGCGAGTGCGAAAAAGAGAACAAGTAGCAAGCGCAGGACTCCCGCATTGAATAATTTGAGCTCGGTGTGATTAGGTGAATGAAAGAGGTAGAGGCGGGATTTTGATAATTAAATTTGCTGTAAATTATTTTTATTATTTGGCGACGATGATGGATTGATTTCAAACAATCCCATTTTAGCCCAAAACGACACCGCACAAGCCCATAAAACTTGTATGTGCGTGGGAGGGGGGAGTTGGGTAACATTTGCTTTTGCTGGGGGGATTAGTGTTTATTATTTTCGTTTTTATTTATTTTTTCATTACAAATGTTAAATTATTTGAATTTATACATGTATTTTATATCTATTTTTCTTTTTTTTTTTTTTTAAATCAAAATTAATCTAATGGTGTTTATTCATTTACATGCAGGGGTAGATTTAAATATATGGGCCTCAAATATATCTTCACCCATTACAGACCCAAAGGACAGATCCACTTTTTTTTTTTTTTTTTTTTTTGAATCTCCCCATTTACATACTTATGATGAACTACAAAGTTACTGAATAAAATTATCATTCCCATTCATCATTTATCTCTTGTATTATTTTCTTTTTCTCTTCCGAAACTACAAATTTTTTAAAATATTGGAAGACCAATTTTGTTTCAATTCAAGTCAAAATTATTTGAATGAATTTTAGCCGAGTTAAATATTCAAATATTAAAAATTTATTCGTTTAAGATACTGTTAACTTAAAATTCTGAGTTGAATTTGGTACTTGGACTTGAGTTTAATTTACTTAGAAGAAATTAAAAAAAAAATTTATATTTAGTCCAAAAAATAATTAATTAGAAAAGATTATGTAAGAATCCAGTATAACTTGAATACCCATTAAATCTCAGGAGAAACAAAATCCAAACAAGTTAATGTTTTATTCTAATTTTTAGGAGTAATTATGATACTCTCAAGAACCCAAAAAAAAAAAATATTATGTTGCTTTTCAGACTATAATCAACAAACCATTGAGTGTAAAATCATCACTGTAACATGTATTTTCAAATAAATTTTGATACTTAATAGAAATCTTTCAGAATTTAAATAAATACAAATATAAAAATAGTATGTAAGAATAAATACTAATAACTAGATACATGTCAATTTCAAAAGAAAGATAAAGTTTTAGTTTGAGATATGACTCATTTTGAAAACAAATTTATATCTTCTGAATAAAATAATATGCATGTTCGTTTAAATAAGATCTCTTAACGTAATATTTTTTTTTACAACTATTACTTGTATATTTATTATACTTAATCTCTATAAAGATTTTATAGACAATAGTTAAATCTCTATGTAAACATAAACATCTTCGCATTTAATGAAAAATAAAAGTATTTTCCAACATAAATATATCTTATATCAATGCTTGCTCCTAGAGGCTTCAATTAAGAAGCAATGCCAATTATCATTGCCTGTATTATGTCGAAGGTTTCCTCTCTTCTCCGATACCTTGAATCACGACTTATACATTTTCATGCGAACCATGTTGAAAAATTGTTTCACGTAGTAGTTAAAATGGAAAACAAAAACTATTACTTGTTAAAATCTCCTATACTCTCGTAATCACATGGCGTTAACGAACATCTTCCAAATTTATCAAACTGTGGGAGAACATATCTCTAAATATTTTGAACAATCTCAGTGCTGTAGATATATCTCTAAATGTTATTCATAGATGCGGTGGGCAAAAGTAGTAATTAACGTTTTAGTCAACAAAGAGAGTGATGCCTTTTTCCCCAGCCAAACTACTTTTTGTCCTTTGGAGAATGACATTTAAAAGCAAAGCCATCTTAAATTTTACATATCTCCAATTTATATATACACACACACATTATATATATTCTAATCTTATCCAAATACAACCTTTCATTCTTAATTCTCCAGACCCCACCCACAATTTCTCCCAATAAAAAATTATACAAGAAAAATAATAAAAAAATTAATCAATCAAATCTTATTATTCCAAGTTAATTTAATATCACGATGCTGCTTTATCCAATTCAAGGTATGATATCGCCCCCGAGCCTAATCTCACTCTCATGTGGAGCATCAGGTCTGTAATTCGACTGTCTTCGCTGGTCCTTATAATGCCAATAAAAGAAACAATTTATGATGTGACATCAGACAACCATATCTATACACACACACACACATATATGCAAATCTTGCCTTACACGCTTGTTATTCTTGGAGCTCTTCTCGTCCCTGTATCTCTATGTGTGTGTGTGTGTGTGTATACAGACACACTTATATATGATAGTTTTTTAGCCGTATACCAAAAACTTAACTACCCTTCTGCATGACCACCTTTGTTCAAATGCCATATATATATATATATATATATATATATATATTTCATAAATCTATGGAGAGAAAATTATCCATCTCTTAAATTAAATAAGTATAACTTTTCAAAGAAGTATAAATCTTTTTCTTCCTTTTTTTGTTGGATAAATCTGAAAATTTGGGTTGGTAGAATCCAATCCTCGAAGATGATATGTTGGATCTTTCGGTTGCATGTTGAATATACGATCCACCCGCTCGCCCACAACTTCACCAATTTGTATGTATGTGTGTGTGTGTGTATATATATATATATATATATATATATGTATATCAACTTTCAAATCATATTAAATCATAATAATTAATGGTGTTTATAATTTTTTATTTTATAAAATTCTTCTAATGTTTATTGGGTCTTATCAAGTGATTTTAAACAAGAAACTTTTATACTTGGCTTTTGGGTGATATTAAGAGACATTTTCTTTCATTCCTTTCTTTGTTTTTTAACTAAAAACATTGAACAATTATATTGATTTTTTTTTTATATAAAATATAGGCTATACTATTTCAATTTTATTTAAAATTTTCAAAATGTAAGTTTTACAATCTTCTAATAGAATTTTTGGTAATTTCTAGTTGAAGTAAATGTAATTTTTTAATATATATACATATAGAACTATTTATTTAAAAATATACATTCTACAATCTCATAATTAGACTACATTTAAGACAAAATCAATAATTGTTAAGAAATTTATCTAAAAATATACACTTAATTTAATTAAGAGATTCTGAAAATTCAAAATATGATTACATTAAAACAATGTGTTACACATTTATCAATTTTCTATTTGGTCATTTTCATCATTTTACATAAAAATTTTACCATCTCCTAATTAAATTATGTGTGAATTAACAAATAATTTTTTTTCTAAAAAATATGAACTCCCTTATAAGCCTATATTTAGAATAAATATAGAAATTTAATAAAACTTATTTACAAATCTACATTTATTTCAATTAGAAAATAGCAAAAAGCATTCTTAAAATGATAAAATTTATCTCATGTAAAATTTGGTGTAAAATAAAATAATTTTTATCTTATTTTCTTACTCTATCAATTTGTATATGATGAAAGAATTGGTGCCTAAGGAATTTAAAAATGGTTCCATGGATTTCTATCATTTTATATCTCTTTTCTTTTTTATTTTTTTATCTTAGTACCATTTCATACTTTTTTACCTTACCATGATTGTTAGGCATTTTGCTTTTGCCCACTTGTTTCTTAGCTTATGTCCATCCTTTTCCCCACTTTATTTTGGGTAAATTATGTAGAAAGTTTCAATCTCTAGGTACAAATACAACTAGATTTACTATTTTTTAGAAAATAATAATTTAATTATTTTATAAATTAAACTATATTTTTAATTAATAATTTATACCATACTCTTCATATTCTCATTTTATTATTTTTTCTCTAGATTTTAACGATTTGTTTCAATTCCAAAAGCACTACCAAAGAAAAGAACCGTTATGCATAAAAGGAAAACGTTATACAAAGTATTTAGCTAATCATGCATTCTAGAATCCTCTGGTCTATTGTTACCATAGTCAGTCATTTGAAGAGCTTATTAACATTATCATAGACAATCTGGTTAGTGTTTCTTGATCTATAATGTAAAATATTTAAGTCATGTTGTACTTTTTTTTTTCTTTGTATCCAAAAACAAATCATTCAAATCTTTAAGATATAATTAAGTATTAGAAAGTTCTAAATATTAAAATCGGGTTCAAGTGTTAGGAACTTATTTATCCTTATAATTAAATAAAATCTTAAGAGACATAAGGATATTTAAACAAAATTGAATTCTAATATATTCAATGTTAAAAAAACCTATTTGTGTACAAAAAATACGTTCGAATTTTTAAAACTTATAATTTTAGAAAAAAAAAAAGTTGTCCCAAAATTTGTACGAAGTTAAAGTGCAAAAACTTCCATAGTATTTATATATCAAATTATCAAGCATATAATAAGATTCCAACTTGAGTGAGCACTATTTAATTTCTAAAATAAAACAATGAAAAGTAAGAAATTAACAAGACATTAATTATGTTAAAACATCAAAATGTTTCAAACATAATAACCCATGTACGTTACAAATATTATCAAATATGAACATTTAATTCTATATTTACAGGCTTTAATTAAGTATATCTCCGGTTAATAAATTATACTCCACTAATTCTCATCAAGACATTATTGTATTTTTCAACATAATTATAAGAACTCACCGAAAGTTTTTAAACAAAATAAATTAACTTGTCTGGTGAATGATAAGTATTGGACCCGTGAAGGGCAAGTTGGGAGCTGAAGATTTGGAATTCAGTAATTAGAAATTATATAAAATGAAATGAGATATGTATGGTACGAAATAGGCATGATGTATTTGAAGTTGCAAAAACATTACAGGAAATATTTAAAAATATATCATACATAATTATATCTATATAATCAATGTCTGGTTAAAAATACATGGGTTTGTAATATAATCACCTACGTGTTACCTATAACTTGATAATTACATTACCTATAATACATGACATGTTACCCATAATTATATACAATTTTTACGACATATAACTAGTTTAATTGTACTTATAATATATATATATGATTTGTCATTTGTTATTAGTAATGTCAGCTTAGTAAATAAATATATTCTGTGAATATATTTTTTATATATACACGTGGTCTTTCAGATTGGTTACCAAATACTTATATTGATATGTAATTCTTTATATATTTAAAATTTAAAAATAATATTAATAGTATATTCATATTAGACAATGATACAGCGAATATGACGAGCCACTCAATATTCATATTTGATATTAAGAGATTTATTCATCTGTACTATAATACACCTAAAATCTATTAAGATGGTATCAATTATACGACGGTATCACATTCAAATTACATAATAAGTTTCTGACTATTTTTCTTATCAAAATTTAAAATTAAACTTGAACTATAACTATGATCATATACAATGATGTAATGACAAATATGTTAAATGCCCTTTTTTTTTTTTAATCTTTCTACGTCACAAATTTATACAAAGCATATATCTCTAAATAACCGAGAGGCTTTAAAAAATCAAATAATTATTTGTTAAAAGGAAAATATATGGTTGTGCACGGTCTTAAAAACCACTTGCGTGACGCGTGAGGCATGGTGCGAGTGGGGGAGTTTGGCGGATAGTTGCAGAAAGCGGCGAGCTGTCTCGGACTATAAAGGGTTGGGTTGGGACCCGGGTCAGCCGCGGACTCTGTCGGATGACGTGGCAAACTAAACGGAGCATCGAGTCACGTGACCTTGTCGGTTTGTCCCTCCAAAGTGACTGCCTTTTTAACCTTTGGATACTTTTTTTTATTTTTTTATTTTTATCTTTCCCGTTTCTTGATTTTCTCTCCATATTTTTCTTGACCTCCAAAAATGAATTTCCAATAAATTTATTATATATATTTCAAAATTTAATTACATATTTAATCTTAATTTTTAATTGATAACCCTAATTTTGAAATTGTTAAATTATGATTAATTTCTAAAATAAATATTAATTATGAACTCGAATTTTTAGTAAAAATATATTATAGAAAATGTTTAATTATCTTCTCACTTTGGAAATGGGTGTTAGTTGAAGTAGCCAACAAACAGTCAAAAGAAATGAAACAGTGATTTTGTAATGATAAAATACAGGTTTTAATTAGTTACAATAATTATAATAATTAATGTGTGTTTTGGGATGTAATTAGTTGTCTTTTTAATTGATTAAAAAAAACATATATATATATAAAAAATAAAATAAAATTGTTTAGGTCTCAACTTTGTAAAACAGGGTTTAATGGTGTTTGTCCTTAAAATAGTAGACACAAGTGTAGGATTACAATATGCTTTTGTTTCTAATAAAAACACTTTACTTTACCACTTTGCTTTATGTATATATATATATATATATATGTGTGTGTGTCTCTCTCTCTATGTGTGTAAATAAATATATATATAAATATATATATATATATATAAAAGCTAACCTACACCTTTCCTAATTTCCTAAACCTTTGTTATACTTTAATCAAGTATTATAATAATTATAGGCTTCATTTCTTTTTTTTTTTCTTTAATCTCTACATTACTTTTTTTTTCTCTTTTAATTAATACCAAATTCCCATTTTGTTAAGTTACTAAATAGGTTTCATGTAACTTTAAGGCATGAATAAATAATATATAACAAAATTAATCTTTTTTAAAGAAGATGAGGACATATTATGAAATATTATAAAAAATAAATACATGAAATTTTTAAGAAAATATTTTTTAAAAAATGAATGAAATTGGAGAAAGATGTTGTACAAATCCAATTGAAGAAATTTAACTTGAAATTTTGGTAAATGTACATATAATTTATTATTTGAAAATTTTAAAAACAATTTTTTAATGAATTTGTACAATTTTAATTATGCAATGATTTAGTCTTTGTATAGTATTTTTTTATTCACTTTAGTATTTACTTCATTTTTTAATCAAATTATTTTTGATTTAATCACTCTCTTTAATATATTATTAACTTGATAAGATAACTATACATTTTTATTTTTGTTTTTTTTTTTACTAATTCAAATTTTTTTAAATTAAAAAAAAAATATTATATAATTTAATACATGATATCTGACGTTACCATTCAACTAATATTTAAATTAATAAAAAAATTAATATATCAATAAATTTAACATGTAAAATTATAAGTTTACTTTTTAAAAAAAATAATTAAATTAATTTAACAAAAAGAAAAAAGACACTAACTAATTTGAACAAAAATTAGATTATTATTTTGTATAGTTTTCAAACTTGTTATATGAGTTATTTAATAAAGTAAAAATCTTAACTTGTGCATTGTCACTTATATTTTCTTTACAAACTATGTAAATAATTAAAACTTTGTAGTAGATTCACCATTATTCTTAAATTTATGAGATTAGATTTATACATGCCCTCTCTAATTTTGATATTTCAAATTCATTGTGAATTATTGTTAGGGAACAAATAACTTATATGTTAATGATAAATTTAACATATATTAGTGTATTATAGTAATTTTGTAATATTTATTTAAAGACTAAATTATATTTCTTATATTTTACCCTAATTACAAATACAATAATAGGGTGTAAGTAGGAATTAATTTTAGAAAATACTCGTTTTAAAATTTTAATGAAAAAATAACTATTTAGCTTTTACATCATCATAACGAAATGCTTTAAAAGAAGATGAAGCATGTAAAATATAAGATCATTTTATTTTCTATATAAAATGATCAAAATGTATAACTATATACGCGTATTAAATTGTTAAAAAATTATTAAAAAAAAAAAAAAAGTTGACGGACTATTCATTTCCGAATATCAAATATTAATATGAATTGGATTACATATTTTTTTTATCACATAATTTTCATGCACACTACATTTGTAAAAATGTATAGTTAATAAAATATGTTTATAATGGCTCCTGGTTAAAAGCTCTCAATGAACTCAGAAACTTGTGGGTGACGCCAGTTGGTTGAACAGTACATAGATGGAGGTGTGTGTCTGTTTTGTTTTCTCGGGATTTTGTTGTTAAAAATCTCTGCTTTTGTTTTTTCTTTTCAACCAAACAGGAGAAAAACCAGATTCTACAGAGAAAATCATGGTGTCAAGAAAAAAATAAAGGGAAGGAGAGAGTGCTTGGCGCACTAGCAGACACATGGGTCCCATATCATCACTCCTTCCACCACCTACCTTCATCTTTCCCCTTCTCCCTCCTCCTCTCCATAACCCAAACTCTCTCTGCAAATAACACCTTCTTCTCCCAGAAAATCTTTGGAAGTCCTCTTTTCTTGCTCATTTTCTCATGGAATCTGGTCTTACTTTGCTTGGTACTTCGAACGAGTCTGCAGTGGACGTGGCGGAGGGTGGTGAAGCTGATAGTGAGCTTGAGCTGGGTCTTGGACTTAGCCTGGGTTCAGGTGGTGCGGGAAAGAAAGCATGGGGTGAGTGTGGTAGAATCCTGACTGCAAAGGATTTTCCTTCTGTTGTTGTCTCTCATGGTCGTAGAGGAGCTTCTGTTGGGACCAAGAGAGCTGCTGACTCTGCCCCACATGAATCTGGATCCCCTCCTGCTGCCAGGTTCATTTTACTCTAATTTTCTTTTTGATTGTTTTCTGTTTGTTTCATGAGAAAACTGTGCAGAAACATGGAAAAAGAAACTCATATGTTAGGCTCTGGTTTTCTGGGTTCTTAAACATTATGATGTTAGCACTATCAGTCCTTCAATCTTGTGTATATTTCTCAGCTTTCTTCTCATTTTTCTTTTGTTAACTGCAAGTGTATATTGATCCTCATTTTTGGGTTTCATTTTTCTTGCTCATTTTCCTAGAATATAAACAATTTGTTTATACATATATAATTAAAATAGTTTTATTTTGTGAAAGCAGCCAGGTTGTGGGTTGGCCACCAATTGGGGCTCACAGGATGAACAGCTTGGTTAAGGAGGGGAAAGCCCCAAGAGGTGAAGAAGAAGAGAAAGACAAAGATGGTTTGAAGAAAAAGATATGCAATGAAAAAGGCATATTGGGTTTGTCAAGGTGAATATGGATGGAATTCCAATCGGAAGGAAGTGGATTTGAATGCTCATTCAACTTATCAAACCTTGGCTCAGGCTCTTGAGGACATGTTCTTTAGGACTTCTTCTTTCACTATCACCTCCATTAATGGTCTTTCTCTCTTTTTTTTTAATCTCCATACTAATTATGGGTGTCCTCATGTCAGATTAATTAGGCATACCCAGTTTCACTTTGCACTTTATCTCTCTACATACATATATACATGTACACAGACACACACATGCAATGGTAGGTTCTTTTCATATGTGGATGAGGGATATGTTATGTTGATAATCAAAGTAGTAACTTTAGCTGATTTCTGTTAATTGATTAATTACTTTATCCGGGTTGACGTGTTTAGTGACATTTGCTAGGATCGAGCCGGGAGAAGGAACAAGCAAAAGCCTCAAAGCTTTTGGATGGATCATCTGAGTTTGTGCTTACTTATGAAGATAAAGAGGGAGATTGGATGCTCGTAGGAGATGTTCCCTGGGGGTAACCTCTTATCCTTCATCTCAATTAACCATAAAAACATGTTTCATTCCTTTTTTGACGAAAAATATTTTTTACTCACATTTGATTGTCTTAGTTATTTCCTCTATATAACCATGAAATCAAATTCGTAATCTAAAATTATTGTAGTTAAAGCTGTAATCATGATTACGATCTCTCAGCTCTGTAATCAATTACATTAGATTGGATTACAAAATTAATCAATTATGTTAGATAAGAAGATTATTAGATCCAACCCAAACCTGTTATGAGTAGTTGCTTATAGTATTGATTGTTTGTATGTGGTTCAATCCGAATGTGATTCATAATTATTGTTTAATTCATTTCAGGATGTTCCTAAGCTCGGTGAGAAGGCTTCGCATAATGAGGACCTCGGAGGCCAATGGACTTGGTAAGTTAAATGTGAAACAAAACAATCCTGGAATTGTATTGCTTCTTGGACAATCTTAGTGATGTAAATCATTTGATTGCAGGTCCAAGATTTCAGGAAAGAAATGAAAGACAAAGAAGCAAGCTTGTTTAGAATCACAGCTGCTGATCATTTTGAATGAAGACTATAGTTTGAAAACACAAGCAACAAAAAACAAGAAACAAGAAAACAAAAACTTAGAGCATTTTCTCAAGATTGGTTTTCCACTGCCTTTTTAGTGATATTCCAATTACCATTATCTGGTTTTTTGCTGTTCTTTTTTTGTTTTTTGTTTTTGGGTTTTTGTAGGGCAATATATTCATTTTAGTTTTGTTTTATATAGTTTTGTCTACCATACAGGCTTGTGCTCTTTGACTGAATGCTGCTTTCTCATACTGTAAATATGGGAGTACTTGATGTCTAAAACTGTTGAGTTTGCTGCATTATTCAAGTAGACTCAATTTTACAGGGTGATCCAAGATATGCTTGTCTGGTCTTTTTTTTTTTTTTTTTTAAATTTTTCTACATAAACATGTATTTGTAGTTGAATCTAAGGGTTTGTAATTGCCAAGTCTTTTCCTGTTTGTGGGTTGGTAAGTTTTTTAGTGTTTAAAAGTGTGAGCTGAAATCAAACATGCAGGAATTATTTACATTACATATATACCAACATATATGAATAGTTTTTATGATTGGACTTCAATTTGTAAGTATAATAATGTAGACGTTGGACTTGAACAACAAAATACAATACATTACAATAAAAAGGGAAGCATCTAATCAAACAAAAAATAATGATAAATTTTCATGAAGTAAGTAAATTTAAGTCAAACAAATGATATTTTGGTAGTATATAATATAGATATAGATATATATGTATATATATATACATACATATAATCCTTGTGAAATTAAGAAAGACATTTACAAGATCAGAGAGAGTATTCTCCTTAATAAGGATTTACTTACAATCATGAATAAGCTTCTGGTTTTCATCTTGTTATTTTCTTGAAACAATTATGTATATGTAATTAAAATGCAATCGAGAGGTAGGAGGAGGCATGATGGGAAAACTTAATGGTGGCTCAGATTTAAATGCTGGTTTTCTGGTTAGCTGTTTGACTGACAAACAATAAATTGGTTTTTATTACAAATGAATTAATGGCTGCAAGTGATCTTAAATTACAGTATCAATATTTATTATACATGCACGTTAGAGTTTATTACAATAGGAGAGATAGAAATAATTGTCATAAATTTTTAAGAAATAAATAATGGTCAACTCCTCCTTATTCTGCAGAGTCAGAGAAAGTCAAAATAATTAAAGAAGTTAATTAAGAGGGATGGAAAGATTGAAATTAAGGGGGGAAAATCAGGAACATCCAATCAATGAATATGATGATTGAGATTATGCAATCATTCTGATTTTGACTGCTGATTTACCACCCAATTGATTTTAGTGGACACCCAATGTTTTCTACTTCACCTTCCCCCTTTCCCTTACTTTCTCAGTTTACTTTTCCCTTTTCCTTTAGAATGAACATGCTATAAACTGAATTGCACATGTAAGTTATATTATATATATAATATTATTTTTAACCCATCACTCCAATGTATGAGAGTGCATCTTTAGGATTACTTAATAATAAATTCAGTTTCAATATAGAAAAGTTTATTTGAAAACAATCTGACCACCAACAACAAAAAGAATATGTATATTTAAAATGGATATTGAAGTTTAATATTTTTAACAAGCTTAAGTTACAATAAGTTAAGATTACACCCAAGTAACTATGGCTTTGTGAAAGTGAATAAGTGACCCATCAAGTAAAAGTTAAAAAACTTTTTTTATAACTTCATCCAAAACATTCATAATTGTAATTGGAAGCAGAATAGCTGGAAAGGTTCATGACTGCAATCCTAGGAAGCCCATGAGGGAAGGAAAGAGGGTAGGTTTCAATTATGGCTACTTGAATGCCAATTGCCAACACCATTTGAGTAAAAGTTTGTGAGATCATTCTCAATAATTAGTTGTGCCATTTCACCATATTAAAAAAAAAAAAAAAAAGGTCCTAAAAATTGCAGGACTGCCCCAGCTGTGGGACATATAGATGTATATACATAACATATATATATATATGTGCGCATGAAAAGTTGACAACTGTGTCTTTGCCCTTAGCTGAGGGCCCATGATTAGGCAGTGAATGATTTTACTACTTTGTTTAGATTGTGTTTCTGCAATTGATGTTTTGTTATTTTGGCCAAATTTTGCTAACTGTTAGGTGACATAAGGAAAATGTGTTCATTGCTGCCATTAAAGAAGAAAAAAATCTGTTCATCATAGCAGATCTCATCAAGTGCTGTGCTGCCTGGATACAATCCATCAGATTGTCACCTAATTCATTCTATACTTTCAATCATTTTCTTTTTTAAACATTACTTTTTTTTTCAACTATCACAACATATATTGCGTGTATATATTTATAAATTTGAGGAATGAAAAGTTAAAATACTTTCTTACACTATATAGAGCCCAAATTCTTGTTCAGGAATCAGGAATTCTTTTCCAGCTTGATTTCGGGTTTTGATTCTCAAGCTTCTTTACATCTTTGTTCCCTGTATTTTTGTACTTGGAAAGTTAAAACAGCTATAATAATATTTTTCCATTCACAAACCAATAATAAAACCGTCTCCTTCTACAACACATTTATTCAATTTCCACTGAATATGAAAATTATTTTTTAGCTCAGAATACAACAGACAGCATCTTCTGGGATTAGCACTACAAAACCCAGGACTACCAATAACTTCCAAGTTTTTTTTTGTTTTTTTTTTCTTCCAGACTTACAACTCAAAAGTTAGGTCGACAAACATATTACGGAAACTATAAAGTACAGAGTAACAACTTAGAAATGGCCACCCTACATCAAGAACTCTCTTGGATCTGTGACATAGCCTGTTAAAGCAGATGCTGCTGCTGTGTAAGGAGAAGCAAGGTATATCTGGCCTTCCTTGTGCCCCATCCGCCCTGGGAAGTTCCTATTTGTGGTGGAGACGCAAACCTGCAACAATTAGAATCTTCCCTTTGTTAGCAAAACTGAAAGAAGTAACCACTAACTTACGAGGTAGATATGATAGTGACCAAAAAGAGGTGAAAACGATGCTGTGTGACTAAATTATCATTAGTTCTACATCTCGGCATTCTACAAAGACACTTCCCTGTCTTATTTGATTGTCAGAAGAGAAGCATCAGCTTCATAAATGTCAATGTCAACGTTGCCAAAATCAGCCTCAAATTTTGCCTTTGTAAAATCTTTGCTAATATAAATATCAGTATCAAGCATACTGGGTACGTCCATAAGAATGTTACTAATTAAAATCAAGAACCCATTCCTCCCCTGAGGTTTTGTTTTGGCCCACTAATACTAAATCTTGTCACCATCATCCTTCACCATGTTCTGGTTTGTGAAAGAAAAACAGAAGAAAAAATTTTGGGGATACGGCAAGCTATGAACCTCTTTAAATAATAGAATGAAAATTCAGACAAATCTTAAGCCCATCACGCCAACATGACCAAATTCAATTATGTTAAAGCAGCGTGACAAGGAAAAGAATGAACTGAAAACATAAGAGTGAACTATGACAATAAAAACAAGTTTTAAGCATTCAAACCAAATCACCGACAAAGGAAAATATAATCAAGAAGTAATTTTATTGGTAAATCTTTCTTTGCCTTTTTAACCCATAACCCTACTATTCAGAATGACACATTTGGTAAATGTTGTACAAAGTTGTTGCTCCCTTTGGAGGATAAGGTTTTTATTTGGAATAAATTCTTCATAAGCTTAGTACTTTTTTCTATCAAAGAAATTTTAAAAAATAGTAGTACTAGTAACTGGCTCCAAGTCTTTATTACCAGGGACATATGTGGTGTGTTTTCTTGATGTTGAGTCTCACAGCTATTTTTTTCTGTATTGTGATTTGGCTAGGGGACTATGGGCTTGTTCATTTGATATTTTTTATGATTTTGGGTTTCTCCTCCGAACTTAAAGGCCTTTATTTCTTTTCTTCTCTTTGTGGTGTTGACAAGGAGGATAACTTGCTGTAGAGGAGAGCTTCCTTTGCTCGGCTGTGGGTAGTGTAGTTGG
The DNA here is from genome assembly GCF_000150535.2 of Carica papaya. Next base: position 59,563 of record NW_019014633.1, read on the forward strand.
AGAGGTCTGCAAGAATCTTTTGAGGATAATTTCTTGCCTTTTTTTGTTTCTTTGGAAGATGATGACTCTTTTGGCATCTATTTGGGCAAAGGCACCTGGCTCTTATTAGTATGTTTCTTTCTGTTTTACACATGTTGATCCTTTCTTCTCTATTGAGTTCATTTTATTGCCTTAGTTTTTCTCCTTTTGGTCTTTTTCCCTTTATTTTTGGAGGACAAATAGCCCTTTGATGTGCTTTTCCTTTTCTCTGTCATAATACTTCTTTTTCTTTTCCAAGGAAAGGACCAACCGTAATATTGACTATTAAAAAAAGATTTAAAACAAATTTATTTAAAAAATTTAATCGAAAAATAATTAGCCAGAAGTGCGGGGAGTCTGCATCTTCATAAACATGCCTATTTCACCTAGGCAATCTCTAAGATAGTGCCCAGATTGTTATGCCTTTCATGTCGGTTGGAATTTACCCGACAAATAATTTTGCTATCTTATAACTGTTATAGTTACCGCCACCATGGTTAAAAAAGAGCAACCATTCATTCTTAAAACCAGAATTCAAAAGAACTAGGTCAAAAAAGGAAAGAAAGCTCTCCGTTCCTAGTCTCCAATAGCTGGATCCTCCGGAACCACAAGAATCCGTATGAATCAGAAGAGATCCGAGTGAATGGAAAGGAAAAAAAATAAGGATGACGAATTTATCTTTAAAGAGACATCCTCTAACTTTAAATATAAAAATAAGCTAATTTATGAAAAATCTAAATGAGGATCAGAAAATTCCAATTTAGAAATGTTGAAAAGAAAAGGTCTAACAAAGACAGTGTGATGGCATTATATTGAAGTTAGTGGTAGCAACAAAATGATGGTGCGTGAAGATGGTACTGGTGGAAAAAATATGGTAAAAGGAATTACTTGTAATATTATTGCTGTAGATAATGACAGCACTGACGGAAAAAACTATGTAAAGGCTCATTATTCAGCTTCCAGAATGCATCATTAACGTTAGTAGTTTTTTCCCTTTGTATGTGGGGTTGTTAAAAAAATATAGTTAATAGATAAAAAGATTTTAGTTCTAAGTGATGAATTTCCGTTGCTGCCAATGCCCAAACATAATAAATATTTCAATAGAAAATAAGCATTATTTTTTGGAGAAGAAAATTATATAGGGGCAAATACCAACAAGCCAAAAAATTCTAAAAAATTACCAAATGAGTAAAATATAAGAATAAAAAATAATCCTCTATGAAACCCACCTCAAATGATCACGTTAATGTTTCAGCTTTTGGTTATTAAGAGGTTATCTACTAAAAATAATCCTCTATGACTTTGCGGTGCTTTTAAACACTCATCAGCTAACAGTCATCACTTTTAGTAACAAGCTAAATTCAGATTGTATCAGGTATTTCGATAGAATTGTACCATCTGGTATGTGCTATACCTCCTGGTTTATTCCAATTACTCATTTTTAAGAGCATTCAAGAGATATTTTTAAGAGCTAAATCAGGGAGAACAGTAAACTAGATGCTTGGAACAACTTGCCTTAGGTTCATTCATGCGTGCATAAGTGTCCTTAGGGCCACCCAAACAAGCACCACAACTAGGACTTGCAGGTGTGTCACATCCAGCTTCTTCAAATATCTGGGAACAAGTCTTGCCACCAGATCCTGGAACTGGAAGAGTATATAGATCCATCCAAACCTGGAAAATATCATAGCATTACAAATTGGTGAATTTCTCAGTTCATGTTTATTTGATTCCAACCATATCAACCTATCCACTCTCCTTCAGCACAATGTATATATCATTACCAACCTTTTGAGTAGCAGGGACAAGGAATGTGGGAACCTTCACCTTTTTTCCCTGCAGGTAAACAATTAAATTTAAATGAATCCCATCAAAAATAATAAGATCATCAGAAAAAAGGCCTCTGAAGGTAATAATCACATCGAAGCATCTAAAGCCCACAACACTCGGGTGCCATAAATTTAGGTACTGTTGGTAGGGTTGTGCAGAGATAACTGTAAAACCAAGCAAAATCAATGATTCAAACAGAAACGAACTGAAAAAAATGTGGTTTGATTCAGATTTTTCCAAAGATCAGTTAGAGGTTGGTTATGTTCAGGATTTCTCCAAAAATCAGTTATAGATTCGCTCATGCATATTTTGTTTCTCTAATTATATACAACATATATTTTAATTTTCTGGTATTAATGTGGAGGAACGAATTGTTATGTTTTCTGTTAGGTATTAGCTACCTACATATACAAGTCCCTAAACAATCATACAAGGAAACCAATTAGTTACGAAGATTACAAGAGGAAATATCACTAATATACCTTTAACCTACTTTCTATATACACTTCCCCTCAAACTGGTGAATAGATATTATTCATTTCAATTTGTCAATGACAGTTTGAAATCCGAGATTACTTAATCCCTTGATCAATAAGTTTGCAAGTTATAAAGTAGTGGGTACGTATAGTGTGCATATCAATCCACTATTCTTTCTCCTTGATAAAGTGTTGATCAACTTCAATATGGTTCGTTTTGTCATGTTGTATTGACTTGTGAGTAATACAAATTGTTGATTTATTATTACAACAAAGTCCCAAAGGTCCATTCCATGGAACCTTCAAGTGTTTCAAAATCATTTTCAACCAGATGAGCTCACATACTCTTTGGGACAGTTTTAAACTCTGACTCGACATAGGATCGGAATACTACATTCTACTTCTTACTTCTCCAAATCATTAGGTTTCTTCCAAAAAAGGTGCACTATCCAAATGTTGATCTTTTGTCGACTAATGAACCTGCACAAAGAGCATTTGTATCTGCTTCAAGAAGCAGCCTGTTGTTTCTCTTGAACATAATTTCTTTTTTTGGAGTAACTTTCAAGTAGTGGAGTATCCTATAGGCAACTTGCAAATGCACTTCTCTGGGTTTGTACATAAATTAACTCACTACTCTCAACGCATATACAATATCTAGTCTTGTATCTAACATATATATTAACTACCCCACTAACCTCTGATACATTTCGTTCTCTGCCTCGAAGTCTTTCTTTGGCATTGTATATCAGTTTGGCAATCTCTTTCAAGAGATCTAGAATATAATTTTTTTTAGACATAAATATTTCATACTTAGAACATACCACCTCTATCCCGATGAAGTATTTTAATCTTCTCAATTCTTTAATCTCAAATTCCTTAACTACATATTGTTTGAGGATCTTCTTCTCTCCTTAATTATTTCTCTAACAATTATATTATCTACATACACAAATAAGGCAGCGATTCCCCCTGTCTCTGAGTGCTCGATGAACAAGATATAGCCTTCCTGACTGTGTTTGTAACCCAGGATAGCATTACCCTGGCAAACCTCTCAAACCAAACCCAGGGCGACTATTTAAGTGTACGCAGCGCCTTTTTGAGCTTGCATACTTTATTCTTCTCTCTTTTCTTGGCAAAACTAAGAGGAATTGCCATATAAATTTCCTTTTCCAATTCCTCATGTAGAAAGACATTCTTCACATCGAACTGCTACGGCTACCAATTAAAGTTTGCAGCTAAAAATAGTAGAATTTGTACTATATTCATCTTTGCAACCAGTGCAAAGATCTCTTGATAGCCAATTTCGTATATCTGGTTATATTATAGCCGCTAATCTTGCCTTATCTCTCTCAACAATTCCATCAAGCTTACGTTTGATAGCGAACATCCATCTGTAGCCTATAGGTCTTTTCCTCTTAGGTAAATCCACTACTTCCCAAATTTAATTTTTTTTCTAGTGTTTGTATTTTGACATTCATAGTAATTTTTCATTCCTCATTAGTTAAAACTTCGTATAAATTTTTGGGAATAAAATATTGTATTCAAGTTTGTAAAGAAATTTTATGAGCTGAGAAACAGTTTTAAAGTGATACTAAATTAGAAATTAGATAGAGTTGATGCTTGGTGCATTCCCTATTCCATTTTCGAAGTGCCATAGGTAAATCAGTATAAGGAAAACAATGATTTTGAGAGCTTACTTCACTTCCAGAACTCGACTTAAATTCTTGAATCTACTTTGAACTAGAGTCGGATTTTCTTCTTGAATACACTTGGATATATGTGAGTCCTGTATGAGTTGCTGGTTAGGCTTATCTTGGGAGGTTTTGGGTTCATTTTGTGGATTTTAATCTTCTAACGAAGTGATGGGCTTAGATAACGAAGACAACATGCTGACGGTAAAGTGTCTAAAGACAGGAGAGAAATGTCAAAAAATGAGTCTCCTAAGTCTCTCTTATCTTCTACTATGATCTCTATTTGAAGATAAAATTAGTCAAAGCATGACTCAGTCTCAACAAAAGTAACATCAACAGACACATAAAATTTCTTTTTGGATTGATGATAATACTTGTGTTCTTTTTAAGTGAAGGAATATCCTATAAAGACACACTTAATTACCTTATGATCAAGTTTCCCTCTTTGAGACTATTGCATATGGATATAAACAATACACATAAAGACACGAGATATAAGATTATTGGCGGCGTGTACTTATGGAAATAAAGTAGCTAGAATTTCCATTGGACTTTGAAAATCTAGTACTGTAGATAAAAACTAATTCATAAGATGTGGCAATTAACACGGCTTCCCCTTGTAGTGTTTAGCTACATGGTTTTGAAACAAGAAGGCATGTGTGGTAGTAAGCAAATGGCTGATTTTTTGTTATACAATTCCATTTTATTGTGGAGTATATACACAAGAAGATTCATGAACAACTCCTCCTTTTTAGAAGAAGCCGTTTAAGTTCTAGTTAAAGTAATCTTAGATGCTATTAGTTCTAAGACATTTAATCATGATCCCATAATGGGTTTCAATCATGATAGGAAATTGGGGAATAATATAACTGAATTTAGTTTTAGATTGCAAGAGAAGAAGTGTAGTAACATCAATAAAGAAAATAAACCCCCGTATCACACAGATATTAGGAATATTAGAAGAACCACAAACATGACTATGAATTAATTGAAAGGTAAATCACTTCCTTTATCACTAGGAAAAGTTACACACTGGTGTTTTGTTAGTTCACATCCAGTGCAGTGTAAACTTTCATTGTTACAATTAGAAAATAAAGAGAAAAACATAAACTTAAAGGTGGAGAAAGAAGGCTGTCCTAATCTCCTATTCTACAACTATAACTTGTCTAATGTGCTGGTAGAGAGAATGTTGTTGGGTGCGTCAGGTGTATTTAAGAAGTATAACCCGTCTCGAGCCTTACCACATCCAATCATCCTTCCAGAATTCTGGTCTTAAAATTTACAAAGATAATGAGAAAATATTTCTTTGCAATTAAAGTCATGAGATAATTTGGTTATTGATATGAGATTTGTACACAATTTGGGTACATGAAGAAAACATTCGAAGAGTGAGAGAGGAATTAAGTTTTATGGTGTCAATTTCTGCTACTGTGGTTAGTGAACTATCAGTAATGCAATATTCCTATTGTTAGGATATGGAGAATTACTGCCAAACAATTTAAGGATGTTTGTCATATGGTCAGTAACTCCTGAACCCACTATCCATGATAATGCAAAAAATTTATCTGAGACATTTAAACTATGAAACATAGAAAACATACTCGTGCTATGAAACCTGTACCTTTAGATTTTTCAAGTTGTTCAAGTCGGATTCTTCATCATTCAATTCCTGCCTTGAAATCACAGGTCTCTTTATTCTTCTCCTCTTAAGCTAAATGTGCCTGTCTCTGGTTTTTCTTATTTCCCCAATCCTTACTTTAGACGGTCGGCTTCTCATGGAGCTTCCAACATTTTTTCTTGATGTACCTTAGTTTCTTACAGAAGTTATATCAAAGGTGTAGAATTATTTTCAATATTTTCTTTTTTCTGCTTTTTACAACCTGGCAATATAACAAAATGGTTTCTGTCAAGTTATGCCTTTTTTTCCTTCCACTAGGGAAATTTGTTAATTTTTTGTCTTTTTCCTCCTTCCTTTGCCTATAAAATGTGCCGATTATCAATGAATAAATGTAGAGAAAAAATGGGAGTTATTTCTTATTCTCAAATTCTTCATGTTATCAGAGCAAACCTGACCCAAATTCTTCAGCATCCCTCTTGCATTCAATAGGCAATGGATGAGCAAACCCCTTCTCTGCCCGAAGTTCTTTTGGGCTCTCACCTTCCGGTGCCTGACAACTATGCTCTTACTGATCAGGCTCCATCTTTCGTTACTGGCCATCAACTAAATAGCAGTAACTATCTTCAATGGTCGCCCTCGGTGTTGATGTTCATCCGATGGAAAGGCCGAGATGAATACCTCATTGGAGAGCTCTGACCTCCTTCCGCGAATGATTCAAATGCTCGTATATGGAAAGTTAAGAACAATCTTGTTATGTCTTGGTTGGTGAACTCAATGACCGCTGAGATTAGCGAAAATTTTCTCCTTTATGAGACTGCGCACGATATCTGGGTCGTAGCTCGTAAGTTTTACTCCACTCGCGACAACACTTCCGCCATCTTCAAAATCGAAGCAAGCCTTCACGACCTGCGCCAAAGAGAAAAAACAGTAACTCAATATTACAATTTTTTTACTCGAAAATGGCAACAACTTGATGTTTTTGAGGAACATGCTTGGAGTTGCTCAGAGGATGCTAGGAGATTCCGAAGTATCGTGGAACAGAGACGAATCTTCAAGTTCCTTTTCGGACTAAACAAAACCTTGACGAGATAAGAGGACGCATCCTTGGAACCAAACCTTTCCCAAACATCAGAGAGGTGTTCTCTGAGGTGCAACGAGAAGAAAGCAGGAAGAAAGTGACGATGGGTGGCTCGCAACTCAATCCTAACCCTGCTGAAAGCAAATCTCTCTCACCCGAGACTGGTACTGTTTTCACAAGTCGGGTGACTAAGCGAAAGGGCCAGCCATGGTGTGAATACTGTAAAAGGCCGGGACACGTTCGTGGAAGATGCTGGAAGTTTCACGGGAAACCAGCTGAGAAGGAATCGGCTGAGAAGAAGAAAACACCAAAGCAGAAAATAGAGGAAATTCATCAGGGCAATTTTGTCTCAACGAATGAGGAATTAACTGTAGTCGTTTCTACCGAAAGCTCCTTATTTAGTCCTGAACAAATCAGCCTTCTCCGAAAAATGTTTTCACCCAATATGGTTCTCAGTAATGCTTCTACAGCTCACAAAGGTAATTTTTCTGGTTTCTCAACTTATTCCACAAAAAAGGGAATATAGATTATTGACTCAAGTGCTTCTGATCATATAACTGGGGATATCTCACTATTCAAGAAATATAGTAAGTGCAGAAGTAAATTCTCAGTTAAAAATTGTTGATGGTTCTAGCTCCCAGATCAAAGGAACAGGAATAATTGCACTGACACCCAAGTTAATTTTGTACTCTGTGCTATATGTTCCAAATTTGGATTGCAATCTCCTGTCAGTAAGTAAATTATCACAGGACTTGAATTGTATGGCTATATTTAACTTTAAACTGTGTGAATTTCAGGACTTGAACTCGGGGAAGACGATTGGCAATGCTAGTATGGATTCGGGTCTTTATCTACTACAAGCTGACAACTCTTCTCTTAATAGACAAACTCATCATGCAGTATGTACTAATTCTGAATCTA
>NW_019014633.1:139761-160277 GCF_000150535.2 Carica papaya
TGATCCTTTTCATTTTCCTTTGATCTCTGATATCATCATGAAAATGCTAGTTATCTTTTCTAATATAATGCTACTTGTAATATGAAATGAAAGTGAAGAATGGGAGGAAACTTGGGGAATGGTCTTTTTTTTTTTCTGCAATATAAGCAAACTGTTGAAATGTATTAAACAGGAGCATTAAGGGAATGATGGTTGAAGGACACTCACATGTGCATCAATAATCTTGTGTATGCGTCATGTGCAAACACAGATTTATCTTTATTTTGGCAAATTTGTGATTTTTTTTTTATTTGTACTGGCTGATGTAACCTTTTGAAGTAATCTCAAAGTTGCATCATGTAGCTTTTGAGGTCAAAATTATTTAGAGTTGTATATCAAAAAGTTTTCCTAACTATGAGTGGTTGCTGAAATAAAAGTGTAAACTACCATTGCTGTTTCCCCCTTTTTGATAGCAAAAGGAATATTGGGTTGTAAAAATATGGTCATTGAACTCTCCTTTCTCTTATTATCAGTCAGTTCTCCTAGAAGGCCATATAGAATCCAGATGGAAAATGCCGAAAGAAAAATATGGAATTTTTGCTCTTGGAGTATACTATTTATATTCTTTTATGTGAAAGTTCATGTGGTATGTGGTCAAATCGTGACATATAATGAGGTGTCATCAATCAGCATCAAATTAAAGAACTTGTATAATGCTCAAGCAATAGTATACAATTGTTTTTCTCTCTCACTCTCTTTCTTTTTTCTGTGTTAATCTTTAGGTATATTCGGGATCTTCTTCTCAATCCTCCGGCTTATGAGATTGCATTGACGATTCAAGGTGGCTTTGAAATATATGTCCTATTGATTCATCATTTGGTTTCGGGATCATAGAGTATTCATGATTTATTCAATATAACCTGTAAATTTAACAAAATTAAAATCTTATTGGCTTTGTTAGGAGTTGAATTTTCATACAGACATGATTATGTTATTTTAATTCTTTATGCATGTTGGCGACTTTTGGACCTCCAAGGGTCATGATAAGAATTTTGTCTTCCTTTCTAAAACTTAGCCCGCCTTTTTTTTTCCTCCTGTGGTCTAAGTAACATTTTGTTATGGTACTTTCTAAGCAACATTTAACAATGATACTTTTGTTAAAACTTGCAGCACCGGGATATAGACTTTCCATCATTAGTTAAATACTTTATAATTTTTAACAATTTCACCATGCTAGGAACATAATTTATTCATTGAAAAAGAGTCATTACTAATTTCACCAAAAGAAAAAAGACACTACTTTCACCATACAACTTTTTTCATTCTCATGAAAATCTGTTATGATCTTTTCTCTTTATGTCATACGAACAATAACTTTTCTTTTTCTCTACTCTTGGAAACATGATAATCTAGGTATTTATTAACATGTGAAACAATAATCAAGAAGTATATCTGTTAACTAGGGAGGATCAAGATGATCATCATCTAAGTATGGATTTTAAATTCACTGTCACAGAGTGTGCAATCAATGTTTCTGGTTTCTTTTTTCATCAATTAGCAAATAATTAATACACACTGAGAGGAGCAAGAGAGGAAGCTACAAATGGCAGGGTTGTATAACAGAAAATGCCACTAGTTTTCATCTTCATTAAGAATTAGCTATTTCATGATTTTTGGATATCATATATGGTTCTTTTCTTTTGTTTTCCCTTTGATCCATAAAATAGTTTTTGCTCAAATTTTGCAATATGGTGTATTTTTTTGTGCAGCTACATGCAAACTCATGAGCAAAGTGAAGTGCTCAATTCCGGAGTTTACTTGTGTTTCATCTGCAAAGGTTATATTCCAATTGCTTTATGAATATTTTACTCGCTAAAAAACTATGCATCTAAAGTATTGTTTCTTTGTTTTTGTGCCTGAATTTGCTCTGAAAGTAATATTTCTTTGTTTTTGTGTCTGAATTTGTTTTGTAGTTGCAAAAGGAATCATTTTTAGAAGACTGTTGCTAAGTATATCTTTAATGTTTATAGTAACAAATGCATTCATGAAAAAAAAGTGTAATATTCCTGAATTTGTTTTAGTTCAAGTATTGCTGGATGGCTCCACTTTATCACCTGTTCCTATTGTGGACAAAGGTAGAGATAAAACAAATGAATGTGACAAAGGAAAGTGTTTACCAAGAGACTCCTAAACATTGCGCTGGCATATGGAAAGCTATTTGTATCATCCTCTGGTGATCGACATCATGACATATCGCTATCTCCCTTCTGCTTCTCACACAGATGATGCTCCTCCACCATTGCCTTTCCAGACCCATCTTCCTGTTATGCTCTGCAAACAGAAATTGAAAACCCTTCCACATTTCATTAATTTCCTCCTGCAATGCTCTTCTTGGCCGATCTCCTCATAGCTCCCTTCTTGCTCTAACTCCATAGTCAAAGGAAGAAGCTTATGTTGCCGAACTGTCATCTTCAGATTCCATCTCATCACTCTCTTCTTCCCCCATTCTGGAGTTAAAGGAAATCACATGTTTCTCTCTTCTCTCCATCTTTGTGTGAACCTAGGCCCTTAAGGTTCATCCTGTTTTTGATTCGTTTCCCATAGCCGTGTGGTTTGTGAGTAGATGATGGTTTGGCTTGGAGACCAGCAACTTTCTGTGTGAAGGAGGCAGTTAGAGATGATTGTGATTCAGCAATGATGATGGACTTCAGCTGTCCCTAAACCATGCGTGGCTGAGCCACAGTTTCGCTTGCATTGCCAGTTTCACTCCTCTGCTTCTGTTCCTCGTCGACCCATTCGGGTATCTCTTTCCTGGGTTGCCAAACCATTCTGCAGTGATTTCTCCTCTAGGCTCAATGGTGAGCAGCAATTGGGTTTCCGGCATTGGTAACTTTTGGGCCATGTAGGTGGCTGATTAAATGTGGGCTGTTTTTGGGCCCCAGGCTGAAAAGGGCAGCTTCCTTATCACTTCTTACCAAACTTTGCTGACTTGTTCCTGGGGCCCATAATACCCTTCTGTTTCCCAACTTATTGACAGTTAGTTGGAGATACAATTTTAAAAGTTGCTGATTTTTCTCCCAAAATCCTCCCCCACCAATCCTCCTGCTTGGAATCGCAGTAGATTTTCTGGCAATATTCCCACTCCTTTGAAAATTGAAAGAAATTGAACCTCTCCCTGATTGCCCCTCCCTGGCGTGGTGTAGCTGGCTACAGCTGTGTTAACAGCTGTTTTTTATTTCCTGAAACCTTCTTTTCTGTATGCTTTTCAGCAACTGGTGGCTCCCTGCTCCTTCCCCGACCAGTCCTCTCCAGATTCTCCAGTTCTGCCACCATTGCTTGCCATCCAGCTGCTCCTCTGTCCTCTGGAATGTAAACTCTATCGGGTATCTGGGCTCCCAAGTACCTGATCAGCAGCAGAATTCTACCCTCTTATTATGTTGTATTTCTGCAAAGAAGTATCCATTCTCCGCTCTACAAATTGGATATAGTAGATAATATGTTCATCCAATGAAGTAACTGTAATTGCATCCAAATTGGGCTTCCGGTGCGTAAGTTGAATATCAAACAATTGCTTTCCTACTCTTTCTTCAGTCCGCACTTGACCGGTCAGCACTTGCCCCTAATTCCGACTCACCCTGGACACCGTCCGCTCTATTTGGAAGTCCCTCCATAATCCTTCCTTAATTACCATTTTAGGCTGTCAGTAGGATTACTAGACAATAGTCAACTGAAACTATCAGTAGCTGTTGCTGTGATTATAGTAATTCATCTGGTATGAGGTGAAGATAACTTGCACATGAGATGTCTAGCTGTTGACGTTATTGTTTCCATTATTATCAAGCAATTTAACTTGCACATAAGATGTCTAGCAGTCAACATTACTGTTGCCATTATCTGGCAGTTTTATTTTTCCTGCAACTAACATATTCTGGTAAGAATCATTATTTTCTTTTCTAGCAGTCGACATTGCTGTTGCCATTATATCAGGCAGTTTTAATTGTCCTGCAAGTAACAGATTCTAGTAAGAATCATTATTTTCTTTTCTTTTTTAGAAAGAACAAACATGATATTACATCAAAATTTCTCTTTTCTATTCATATTCCCATGGTTGACATAAACCTTAGGCTATTAATTCATGCCTCCATATCTCATTACTAGGCATCTCTCTGTTTGTGCAGCTGGTGAAGCTACTTGAGCAGAGGGAGGCCAATCATGTGGAGTTCTGCAGAATTAAAAGTGTTCTTGATGAAATATTGCACATGTATAAGCAACCGGAGCTCAATGAAATTTTGAGATCATTGATGGACCCTACATGGGTGGCAACTGGCTTGAAAATTGATTTTGAGAAATTAGTAAGTGGTGACATGGTTTTATTTTGTATCATTTCATAGTTTGTTGAGTTCTTCATTTCCTTATTGACTTTAAAGGATTATACATTCTCCCTCACAAGATTAAGGAAAAAGAGCTTTGGTCTGCCGCGCTGCATGTGTAAGTTTTAAGCAAGTAGTCTTAGAGACATCGACACATATTATCTTAAATATTCTAGCATAGCTAGCCAGGAAGAAACGGTGAGAAAGTTCTAGCCAGAAATGTACTGCTAAGTATCAGTTCTCAGTGGCCCAGAACTCAGACTGGCTTTTATGTCTTATTTTTGCAATCATAAATCTGTGTAGCCCATAAATCTGTGTAGCTGTATCTAGATTGTAAATGTGATTAAACATATATTATTTTGAAGAACCCTGTGCTGAATATTGACTCCGAACATAGGTTAAGATTGGTGCTATATCTTTTCTAAATTTCCTTTTCATCCTCTAGGTCTTTCATCATCATTGCCTTAACTGATTGAATTTCACAATTTCCTTGTTATTTTGGTCTGTATTTGTCAGAGACTATTTGTTCAAAAGTGAGAGGAGGCCTGATGTACTTTTGTAGTTCCCAACAACATCATTGCTTCAAAATGTTTGATTTCATTTCTTTCTTGCTATGTACGGGAAGATGCTGTTTTTTAGCTTTTTATTAGCTTATACGGAACTCTCTCCTTCCATCATTAGATATGGTGTTTACCATGCTGTACAGAGAAGTAAATATATGCTATTCCACTTGTTTGTTGGTGTTTTCTGAAATTACTTCTATTAATATTTATTTCTTTCTCCATGATGATTTATAACTTCTGAATTAATTTAATTCTCTTAATTTACTCCAGGTTGAGGAATGTGAATGGGCTTCAGGTAGGATAGGCGAAATGATCATTGTAGATGATGATAGTGATCAAAAACTAAGCTCCTATGATAATATTCCAAATGAATTTTTTGAGGATATGGAGTCCTCGTGGAAAGGCCGTGTGAAGAGGATTCATATAGAGGAAGAATTTCTAGCTGTAGAACAGGCAGCTGGAGCCTTATCTTTAGCAGTAAGCTTCTGAAATTAAATTCTTTTTTTATTGCTTCTCAGTTCCATGCTTTAGTTGCATTGTGCAACATATCTTGGAGGACTCGGCTGTTTCTTAGGGTCCATTCTGTACATTTCACTTATAATTGAGTTTTCTTCAGTGTAGTAAACAATTTATTTGCTCTTCGGGTTTGTATGCTTGTTCTTGCATGCATCATTGTTTAGGTATACAATGTTTCTTCAGGTGCATGAGGATTTTCTCCCTATTATTTCAAGAATAAGGGCCATGACAGCACCACTTGGTGGCCCAAAGGGAGAAATATTATATGCCCGAGAGCATGAGGCTGTTTGGTTCAAGGGAAAACGGTTTGCCCCATCAGTATGGGCAGGTACTCCTGGGGAAGAACAAATTAAGCAACTTAGACCAGCTTTGGATTCAAAAGGTAGAAAGGTCGGAGAGGAATGGTTTAGCACTGTGAAAGTGGAGGATGCTTTAATGAGGTATGCTATTCAGTACAATGCTGTGGGAGTTTTTTATAATAATTTTTATGTTTCTTTTATAAGTATGTGATGTTTCTGCTGTTCTTGATGGTAGATTGACGTTTTAAAAAAGATATATAGATGTTTATATGGTAATGTCTTCAGCAATATTTTTTTTCTTACTATTCCAGGTACCATGAGGCAAGTGAAAAGGTAAAAGCAAGAGCATTGGAGCTGTTGAGAGGACTTTCGACTGAGTTGCAAACTAAGATCAATATTCTTGTTTTTGCTTCCATGCTGCTTGTCATTGCAAAAGCGTTATTTTCTCATGTGAGGTAAAAGATAAGTTATCACATTTCCTGAGAAGAATCTGTTATGCAAAATATGATCTTGTCTATTATGTAATTAACATGGCTCCTGTTAATTGATTAAGGTACATAAATTTTCTAGTTGTATATTTTCCATTTTCTGCTGCAAGCTCTAGTAGTATTGTTTCAGCTGAGAAAAGAACACTTTGGACTAAAGTGTTTGATACATTCAATTTATGTTTGGTTACTATTTCCACAGTGTAATGTTTGAGGCACACTAGCATTCAGGGGGAGAGACCATGAATAAGGGCAAAATCTGTGGAGAAAAATTGTATTTTTTATTGAATAGTTACAAAATATTATACACATATTTACGGTGTCATCATAGCTTCATAAAAGGAAACCTAATTATTTTGGAATCCCATGATAATGGGATATTCCACCACAATAGGATCCTAAAAAAATAATTTAGGTTCTATATATTACACAAAAGGAAAAAAAATATATGAACTTTCCTTTTCAAACACTCTCCCTCAAGGTGGTGCATATATGTTCTTCAATTCCTAGCTTGGTAACAATATTCTGAAACATTGGGCTACTCAGTCCTTTAGTAAGCACATCAATCAGTTAACCATGGGTTGGTCAAAATGGTGAATTGATCAGTCAGCTCTCCGATTTTTCTTTGATGATGTGTCTATCGACTTCAATGTACTTCATTCGGTCATATTGTGTTAGATTGTGGACTATGTTAATAACACACATTATCACAATAGAGTCTTTATGCACCATCCCATTTAACCTTCGAATCTTCAAGGATGATCTTTATCCATAGTAGTCCACAGAAGTTCTGAACCATTGCCCTAAATTATATTTCTACAGTTGACTGTGCTACCATATTTTTCTTTTTACCCTACAAGTTACCAGATTAACACCAAGAGAGATATATTATCTAGAGATTGGTCTAATACCAATGGTTGATCCTGCATAATCAACATCTGCGTAGACCTCAATAATTGGACCTTTGTTTCTTTTGAAAAGAATATCTTTCCCTGGTGTGCCTTTAAGGTAGCAATACTTGTTAGTTGCTTGTAAGTGGACTTCTCTTGGATTATGCATAAACTGGCTGATCACACTTAAAGCATAGATTATATCTGGTCGTGTCTGAGATAAATAAATAAGCTTTCCAACTAGATGTTGTACATTTCTTTGTCTATCTCTGCATCATCTTCTGCCTTTCCTAACTTTTGGATTTGAGTCCATTGGGTACTTGTTGGTTTGTAACCTGTCTTGTCTGTTTCTTTAAGCAGATTAGGAACATACTTCTGATGAGAGATGAAAATGCCCTGTTTAGAGTGAGTTATCTCAATGCCAAGAAAGTATTTTAACTTTATAGTGTCTTGATCTCGAACTCTTTGGCTAGACACTAATTTAGTCATTGTCTCTATGCATCATCATCTACTGTTACTATTATGTCCTCTACATAAACTGGGGAGTTATGACTTTTCCTGAAGATGAGTGCTTGATGAACAATTTATAATCTCCTTGTTCTGCTTGTATCCCGTTGCTATCATTACTCTTGCAAATTTGTCAAACCATGCTTGTGGTGATTGCTTAAGTCCGCAGAAGGCCTTCGTAAGTTTAGACACTGTATGACCACCTCTGTTTGTCCATCTGTCTGTAGGTGGTAGGCGTAGCTGAAAGCAAGCTTAGTTTTGGATAGGCCAAAAAGTTATTTCCAAACCAAACATGTGAAAGTGACATTTTCCTTGGTAACAATGGACTCAGAGAGTTGGTGTAGTTTCAAAACAGAGTCAAAGAATAGATGAGTCACATTTACAGCCTTGTAGCATGTGCCAAAGGAAGTAGCATACTTACAAAATGGATCAATCACTACCAGAAGAATTGTCTTCCTATGGGATGGGGGAAGTCCCTCGATGAAAGCCATTGTCTGCCCATATTTGAACTGTTACGGTCAAAGGTTTTAGTAAGCTGGTAGGTTGTAATTACTCAATTTTATTGTATTGGCACGCCAAACAAGTCTTCACAAGGTCTTGCACTTGTCACTTTTGGCCCTTCCAGTGGAAATTTCCTTACAATTCATTTTAGTGTTCCTTGATATCCTTCATGACCCTGGTTATGAAAAGGTTGGTAGGAGATAAACTCGCTTCTTTTAGAAAACCAATCTATCATTCACAGACCATAAATCCCGTCTCTTGTTTGGACCTTGTCTCTTATCTTTTATAAGGTTTGTGATGAAATAATTTCTTTTCTAACATCTTCAAGAATGTCCAATGGAGGCATTGCTATTACAGTGACCTTTGCTGCATCTTCGAACGAGAAAGGGCATCTGCTACAATATTTTTCTTAGCCGCATGGTATTGCATCGTGAAACCAGAGTCCATCAGTTTGCTCCATCAATGTTGTTGCGGTAAGGTGACAATTTGTTTGAATAGACATTTTAAACTATGACGGTCTGTTCTTATCACGAAATGTCTGCCCCAGAGATATAGCCATCAATGCCACACAACTTAAGCGAGACCCACCAACTCCTTTTCATATGCCAGAAATTTGTGGTGTCTTAATGCTAATACTTTGCTGAAGAAGACTATAGGTCACCTTCCTTGTTGCAAAACTGCTCCTATGCTATAATCCTAGGCATAACACTCCACAATGAAAGGTTTGACAAGTCAGGGAAGGCAAGAACCAAAGTCGAGGTTATAGCTTTCTTTAATTGTTTAAAGGTTGCAGATGCTTCTAGGGTCCGTAAATGAATTCTTGCAAAACATGCTACTAAGGGTCCTGCAATTACTCAATATTTTCTATGAATTTCCGGTAGTAACCGGTTAATCATAGGAATCCTTATTGACGTTTGGTAGTCATTGGTTTCGGCCATTGCAACTTATCTTAAAATTTTAAAGTGTCAGCTGCTGCCCCTTCTTAAGAATTGTCTGTCTGAGGTATGAGACCTGTGTTTGGCCATAAAAACACTTGGATTGCCTAAGGAATAGTCACTGCCTTTCCAATAGTGAGAAAACTGCTCTCAAGTTTCCCAAGTGTTCCATCAGTGTTTTTCTATAAATAAAGATATCACCAAATAAGATCAAGAAAACTTACAAAATTATAGCTGGAAAACTTTATTCATCAGAGCTTGGAGGATAAAAGTTGCATTAGTAAATCCAAATGACATGATCAAAAAATCTATAGTGGCCATGCCATGTGCGAAAGCCTTTTTATCAAATCATTAGAGTATATTTGAATTTGATGATAGCCTGAACAAAGGTCCAATTTAGAGAAGAACTTGGCTCCATGCAGTTCCTCAAGTAATTCAACAATCATTAATATTGGAAATTTATCCTTGATAATCTTTTGGTTCAAGGCTTGACAATCCACAAACAACCTCTATATTCAATCTGTCTTCTTTAAGGGAATACTGATTGACTAGGCCGGATAATTGTTTGTCCCATCATCTCGTCTATTTGCCAATCGATCTCATCTTTTTTAGATGTGGATAACAGTAGGATATAACCACCATCCGATTAGAATTGCCTTCCAACACAATTTTATGATTGCGGGTGGATTGTGGAGGTAACTTACTGGGTGTGCCAAATGGTCCAAAGCTCTGTCAGTAATTGTTGTAGGTCAATTTGTTGGCATTGAGCAAATGAGAGTGCTGCAACTCTCATGCCCCATTGGCATTTATGACATTGGATTCTCTGCAGTTCTATGAGGCCTCATTGCTGTTTAAAAGACATTTTCATGACAACAAAGTCCCACAGGCCACAGTGTTCAGAGGCAATTTACTCTGAGAACTGCCCCGAAACCACTCAAGGGGGAAACAAATTGATCTACACATAAAGAGGTGTTCTCTAGTGCAACTTTAAACTTTCCTATATAATCTCGGCCATTCTACTCGCTTTTCATTAGCCACCATTACTCAGAGATGTTCATGTGTCTCCATTTATAGAGAGAGTTGGTGGACTACTAACGTCAATGAAGCAATGGGTGCTATCAAAATCAACAAGGACTAGCATGGGAAGTCCAGTGATACTAACTTTAAACTTTCTCCTACAGGATGATCTCTTCTCCTTGATATGTACTTCTTTTGCTTCTTTTTTGGTCTTAAAGGAGGATACCTTATTCTCCATGCTTGTCTTCTTCTCCTTTTCCTAATAATAATTTTTTTTCTATTCAAAGAAAAAAAAATAACTATCTTGATAGTGTAACTTGAGTTTATTCAGATTAGTTTGGGTTTGCATCCACTTAAACAGATCATTTATGGTATTTATTTGGGGAATATCGTAACCCTATCTCCTGATGAGTTATTCATGGCCTGGTTCTATAAATTTATTATTTATGTGCTTTATGCTTTAAGTTGATGCTGTTGCAACTCAGGAGAGTGAATTGAGGCATTTACTAAAGATATAGATGCATCTAAATTGAACAAACTTGTGTGGTTAAGTATTTCCTATCCTTGGGCTGTCCAGGGCCTCAAGCCAAATCCATTTTATGTCATTGCCCTCCATATACGAGCTTTCCTGAAAATAATATCACTATCATCTTATTTAGTGGAGTTCTTTTAATTTTTTTGTAATTCTCTCTTCTTTAATTTGTAAAACTTCTTGTACTTGATGTCATATCTGGTCTAGATTAACAATAGCTCTTTACTGTTCTTTGAACAGTATTCTAATTTTGAGTGCCATTGGTGTTTTACAGTGAGGGAAGAAGAAGGAAATGGGTTTTTCCTACCCTTGCAGGGTTCAGTTTGTCTGAGGTAGTATATACCTAATCGATTTATACCTTATCTTGCTAATATGATTTATTTCCTTTTTTTTCAACAAAGTTAATTTTAGTCAAAAGTTTCACTTCCATTTTTTGCATAATTTTCTTAGGAGTACCCTCTATATTAGAATACGTAAATTGGATTTTGAATCCGTTGTTCAGAACTTCTATTTTGTCAATTTCCTATGAAATTTTAACTTTTTGCATTTTGCATTGGGTTGTTGTTTACGAAGATAAGATGAACAAAAAAATATACCAACTTTTTTACTGTATCAACTTTATTTTCGTTAGAAATTCTTGTATGGTCCAGCCCAGGCATGAGTTCTTGCATGTTTAATTATGTAAATCTAAATGGTTCAGTGAATCCATGTCTCATGCATCTTAGGGTTGTTGGGGTCCTGTTATTATATGTTTATTTGTATGTCTACTCATTTTGATGTGCCGAGTGCAGGATGCAAAATTATTAGAAGAAACCAGGATGAAGATAATTGGCTTATCACCTTACTGGTTTGATGAAGCAGAAGGCAGTGCTGTGCATAACACAGTCGATATGCAATCATTATTTCTTTTAACAGGACCTAATGGGGGTGGTAAATCAAGTTTTCTTCGATCAATTTGTGCTGTTTCATTACTTGGAATATGTGGATTTATGGTTCCTGCCAAGTCAGCCTTGATTCCCCCCTTTGATTCTATCATGCTTCACATGAAATCATATGATAGTCCCGCTGATGGAAAAAGCTCGTTTCAGGTAGGTTACTGTTGTTTTCTCCTTTATGCTAAGGTTCAACCGTGTATATATTCACATGGCACAAAGGGGCATCATTCTTTGCAAAAATATAATTTCATAGTTGTTAGACTTGGATTGGAGCTTGATCTAGTCTAGGCTCTGAATCATGGATCCATGAACTAAACAGTGAGTTAAGTAGTGAAACTGTAGGAATAATAGCCAATTATTTAAGTTAAATTTATTATTTTATTAATTAATATTTTTGGGGAAACATAATTAATATATGTATGTATTGTTTTCTTTTATAACAGATTGTAGCTCTAGAATTAGGTTAAGTTAGTCAGCTTCCTATTTTGTTAGGATGTCCCATAAATCATGGGATACAAAATATCAATTTCCTTTTCTGTAGTTAGGCTTACTGTATATATATGTAAGTTTTGTGTATTATGCATAATAATAAGACATCAAAATTTTCCACCTGATATCAGAGCTGGCCACCTTCATTTCCAGCTGCGCGCACAGACCAGCCACACACGGAGCAAATAAGGCTGTCTTGGAAACCCGAAATATATTACACTATCATCTACTAAATCTTCTTTGGAAACCTGAAGTATTTCATAAATTAACATTTTCCAAGTTCTCTCCTGGAAGGATTTAGCAAGATATCTTAGTCTCCGTCATTGTGATCACACCCTTCTTGTTTTTAATATATCTTTTTTCTATTAGAAAAGATATACTCCGCAATAAATTGAGATTGTTGGTACTTTATTTTTTCTATCTATTAGAGGATTTGAATCCTATTATATGTCGAAAGAAAAAGTAACAAAAACTTCAGTTCAACAACTTTCTTTGTTGTGCAATATGATCTTTACATTTGATTAATCTGGGTATTTATATTTGCTATTTAGTATGATAACTTTTGACTATTTAGTATGATTACTAAAACTTCATTTTTAATTTGAATTTGGCGAACATATTACTAAACCATTGCTTGTGATCCATATGAGAGAGTATTTTTACTTAGTGGTTTAAAAATACTTGAGACCAAAATGACGTACCATTTTCTAACCTACCTCCTTTCAAATGATACGTATGAGTCTTGACTGTTCTGAGAATCTTTGCCTAATTTGGGATCGCTATGAACATGTGTTACATTTCCTTGTTTCCTTTGGAGATGCTTAAACTTGTAAACTGTACTGTTGTGGAGGTTAAACCATTTCATCAGTGTCTTTTCTCTTTTAAATTTTGGCTGCTATTAGAACCCTTTTTTGTTGTTTTTTTTCTCTTTCTTTCATGACGAGTTTAGTTTTGCAACTTGTCATTTCCAACAACCCCCAGTTCGATATTCTTTTTTTTTAAATGATTCAAGCTGCTTAGTCTCTGGTACAACATGCTGTTCCTTCACTTTCTCACATGCATTGTTTGTAGATTAGTCAAGTTTGTAATTAAATTACTTCTTCACAATGATGAAAAAGTATATAAACAGAAGTGCAGTGTAGCACAATTTCTACATTTATATTTTAATCATATAGTGAATACATTCAGAATTTCTTCAGTTGGATCATGCTTGCTTTAATATCTCAGGTAGAGATGTCCGAGATTCGATCTATTATCACTCAAGTGTCTTCAAGAAGCCTTGTACTTGTGGATGAAATTTGCAGAGGGACAGAAACAGCAAAGGGGACATGTATTGCTGGTAGCATTGTTGAGACTCTTGATAAAATTGGTTGTCTGGGTATTGTATCCACACACCTGCATGGAATTTTTGATTTGCCTCTTACTGTCCAGAATGTGGCACATAAAGCCATGGGAACGGAGTATGTTGATGGACATACCAAGCCAACTTGGAAATTGATAGATGGGATTTGCAAAGAAAGCCTCGCATTTGAAACAGCTAAAAAGGAAGGCATTTCTGAGGTGATAATCCAAAGAGCTGAAGACCTTTACATGTCAGTTTATGGGAAAGAAGCATTTTCTGGAAGAATCCGTACAGTGGAAAGTACAAGTGTTTGTGGCAGTGATAAGACCCTTCTCTTAAGTAGAACCAGAGCTGGATCTGTCTGCCAGGAGACTGAATCAAACACAGCCAAAACCTTACAGGAGATAGAGAATGCAATAACCATGATATGTCAAAAGAAGATGGTTGAGCTTTACAAACTTGAAAAAATGTCAGAACCTGCTGCTGTACACTGTTTTGCAATTGCTGCCAGGGAACAACCACCTCCATCGACAATAGGTGCTTCTTGTGTATATGTAATGTTGAGACCTGACAAGCGGCTATATGTTGGACAGGTACTTATTTGGAGAACGGACTCCCTTTCTTCTCTTTATTACACATTCCACCTCATCAGTAAGTCATAAAATTACATGAGCAACTATGCTTCCCAAATACAGAGATGAATGTATATTTCACTCATGTTAGTAAGATTGCTTCGTTAAACCTTTATACAGCATTTCATTTATTGTCATTGAAGCTGGCTTCATGTTTTTAACTCAAAACTTTGAGTGTTGTCATGACAGAGTGATGACCTTGAGGGCCGAGTTCGTGCACATCGATCAAAGGAAGGGATGCAGAGTGCCGCTTTCCTTTATTTTGTGGTTCCCGGCAAGAGCATGGCCTGCCAACTGGAAACTCTCCTCATCAACCAACTCCCTTATCAAGGCTACCTGCTAGCCAACTTAGCTGATGGTAAGCATAGGAACTTTGGCACATCCAACCTATCAGTGGATGTTATGAGTGTTCATTAATTCCCCTGTAACAGTTAACCCTATTTACCTAGAGGTTGAAGAAACCAAAACGGGCTACCATCCTCATAATTTTTAACATGTATATAATTCTTAGGTGAGTAGTAGTTAGTTAGTAAATTTAAATATCAAGTGAAGCAGCAATTTTGTTTTCGATGTCGTTGCTCCGATACAGTGTTTCAGCAGAAGGCAAAACTTGTTGTCCATGTAAATTAAGTTGTATTTGTTTTATAATCATTGGCATAATCAAGCTCTATCTGTAAATCCCACCTGCGTGTTTATACAGCAAATTGCCAATTGCAATCCCTGTATTCATTTTCAACTTAGCAGTACTAATTTCCAAAAGCTGTGATATATTCTCTTTTAAGGAATAAGTAGATTTGGTTTATCAAATTGAAAAAAAAAAATTATTAAAAGAAAGAATTTCAAATTGTTGGCTGCTATGATGTTTTTTTGCAAATAATCTGTGTTATTACATAAGGGTAATATTTTATGTTATGTGAGTAGATGTACAGCACATATTTAAACTTTGCTATATTTTTGAAGTATAAAACTATATAATTTAAATCTTGATGAAAAATGATGTCTTATTTAAAATTAAATTTTACTTAGTCCATTGAAAGTTGTATTATAAGTTATAAAATATAGTATATAGTTACATAAAATTAATATTTTACATATAAATAATCGTTCGTCACTAACATATTATATATTTATATTTCTTTATTTTTTTTATAAAATTAAAATTTATTTGATTATCAAAGTTGTATATATGCAATTTACCATATTTATGGTATAGCCACAAATATTATGAATTCTAGATTATAAATTCCATTATAAAAGCATTAAAGAATTGTATTATTATTTTTTTGAAACTTGCCTCTGTCACTTTGATTCTCCTATTTCACAAATTAGGCATATTTTTACGAGGTAGTTTTATTGTATTAACAATAACAAAAAAAAAAGTCTTAACATCAATGATTAAAATATAATTTTTGAACTATAGAATTAAAATTCTTTTCTAACTTATAGAAAAGCTTCAAAACGTTTTTCTTTATTTTTTTTATATATATAGTAAAAATTATTTTGTATTACTTGGTTAATTGAAAAATAATTTAAAACACATAATACTATTAAAATTAATAGAAAATTAAAAGTAATTTTTACAACATGCTTCTTCTATAACAAGCTTCGTATTCCAAATTCTCTTATTATTATCCATTTGATTTAAACAAAACAAATTAATTATTTTATTAAGTTTATTAATATCAAACTCTTTTAATTTACTTACAAATTAAAAACATAAGGAATTTTTATCAAAAATTTTAAAATCATATTATAACATTACAAATTAAAATAATTTTTTATATTTACAAATCAGTTTTAACAAAAAAAAAATAATTTAATACCTAATTTTAATATTACTACAAATTATCCTTGATCTAAAAGAATAATTTAGCCATAAGTGAAGATTATGTGATAACAATGTAGCGCCCGGATCGAGAAAAAAAAAAGCAAGCCACGTCGGCAGCCACGTCAGCAGGCCCGGTCAGCAGTCTCGGCCAACCGGGACCTGCCACGTGGCAAAACCACGTCGTTCCAAAAAGGGCCACGTTGGCGATCCGCGTGGGCGCGATCGGACGGCCCAGATCAAGCGTGCGATCGGACGGTCCAGATTTAAACGCACGGACGGCCCAGATTTAATAAAAAACGGACGGCCCAGATTAAAACAAAATGGACGGCTGAGATCAAAAGGCAAGGGGTTATAAATAGAACTCCCACACTAGACCACAAACCCTAGCCGCCTGCCGCTCGCCGGAGAAGACGAACCAGAAGCCGGCCGCCGCCACCCGCCGCCGCACCGGAGGAACTTCCGACCGCCGATCGAGGTAAATTTCGTACCCCCGACTCGTTTTTCCACGCTGATTCCTCCTGTGGCCAAATCGGAGCCAAAATCCCGGCCAAACGGTCGGAATGCACGGTCGAAGCCCAGCGGCGCCGCCGCGCCCTTCTCGGTTTTTGCCTCCGATGAGGCCCTTCCCGGCCTCCGTTTAATGCAAATTTTATATCACCGTGATCACCACTCTTTTCTCTACAGGTTGACCGGAGCCGAATCACCAAAACACGAACCTCGCCGGAGAGCCGCCGCACCCGAGAGCGCCGCCGCCAGTAAACTCCGTTTTTCCGTGATTTTTTGGCCCCCCGAAGGCCCTAGAGTTGTTTTCTCGCAGGGACCGATGCGAGTGTGGCCGAATTCGGCCGGAAACGGCCGAAAACAGCCAACCCGAGGCGAATTGCCGCCGCCAGCGGCGACGCCGTCGCCGGAGCACGGCGGAGCCACCGTGCCGGAGTTGCGATTTGGGCCGAAAGGGGCCCTGGGCCAAATTTGGGATTTTTTTGGAACACGTGCAGGTACTAGTAGTGCGTTTCAGTTCCCCGAGGAAAATTTAGGGAAAATTAGGGACAGCCTGTAGGCGCACTGTGAAGCCGTGTTCGGACCCCGAAACGAGTAAGGACCCCTCACCCTATTTCCTATCACGGTTTTAAAGTTCAATAAATGATAAAACGGTATTTCATGAATCAACGAATGTGTGAAATTGCTTAAGGTCGCTAATGGAGTCCGAGTCCAGTGTATTTGTCGGTTAACTGTTATTTGGCCTGTTTTACAGTCTTCAATGCAGCATGAGGTTCGATGTTTTTATTTTATAGTTTCGTGTGCATATTGTACTGTTTTATTGATTATGGATTGAATGACTGGGGTGTTGATACTATATGTTGTCTGTTTGGCATAAATTATCGTTTAGCTTGTTTGTATGTGATTGAAAATGCTGACTGAGGGAAAAGGCGAATGAAAGATTATGTGAATGGAAATTGTATAATGTGTTCAGCCTGACTAGATATCCTGGGAGATTGTGGACGGACCGGGTCCGTAGGGAACCCTACCGGGATTGTGGTCTCCCATACCGGACGGGGTATGGAGATCTTATGTGTTTTGGCGCCCATACCGGACGGGGTATGGGGACGGCCCGTTTCACCCTCATACCGGACGGGGTAATGAGGTCTATGGTTTGGCGCCCATACCGGACGGGGTATAGGGACGGTCCTGGAATATGATCTCAAGTGTTAAGGATTAACGGGTAGCGGGACCCTTATGGATCCCCATGGATACTAGTGGGCTGGTGAATTAGGAAAATATGTTGTGAAACTATTGAATTACGAAGAGTGTGATAGGTATTATGTTATACAGTTCATATATATGTTTTCATGATGATGATGATGTTATTGCTTTCGTATATTGTTTTTATGAATTTCACCGAGGTAAGTAAATGGTAAAGGTTTTATTTTCGATAAAAGGATTTGTTGTAAATTATGCTCCATTGGTCTTTTTGTGTTTTCTACCCACCTTTACCTCCGTGACGGTGAGATATCGTGATGTCTTTACTGGGCTAGTGTAGCTCATTCCTTATTTAATCATTTCAGATCAAGAGGACATCGTTCCCGAGCCGCTTCCGCAGGAGGACGACGAAGGGGACGCCTAAGGACTCCATAGTCACATTCGTAGTTTTTACTTTCAAGTTTCTCCTTTAGGTAGTTTAATCTTTTATATTTTGTGAGCACGTTTTGGTCTTAGTGTAAGGGATGTTATTCAAATTTTGACTTCGCTTCTGCATTTGATATTTATAATACAAATTCCATTATGAATTACCGGGGCTGTTACAAACAATATGTAATACTTGGGTCCAAAATTTAGTGCGTGATTAATTTTAACATTAAAAAATGTATGAGAATCTATTTTTGAAATTAATAAATTTTAATTTAATGCAGAATTATAGAAAAAATAGGTTGAAAATTAAATTGAAAATAATTTTGAAAAAAAGATGTGAAAATTCGGGTTCAGATGGTGTTTTTGAAAAAAAAAAATCGGAAACTAGGGGTCATAACGCAATTAAGAAAAATTTTGCCACGTAGGACTGCTCAGTCAGTAGTCTCAACGAACCGGAGTGCATCGCGTGACAAGACACGCTAACTTGGTGCCATGCGAGAGGCCATACTAGCGATCCGCGTGTCCCGCGATCGGACGACCCAGAAGTGTTCATGCGCGTGTGGACGATCTGGATCTGTTACCTCCTCAGGTGTGATCGGACGGTTGCGATCAAACACAATGAACGGTTCAGATTCATTGCTTCTTTAAATGCGATCAGACAATCGAGATCAAATCACGATGAACAGTCTACATTTATTTTCTCTTTAAACGCAATTGGACGGTTGAGATCAAATGCGATGAACGAAGCAGATTAACATGAGATGGGTATAAATATTTCGTATCATACTGAATCCAAACCCTATCCGTCAGCCTCCCGTCAGAGAAGAAGAACCAATTGTCGGAGAAAGGAGTCGACCGTCGATTGCCGTAGCACCGGAGCCACCTCCGACCGTCCAAAAAAATAAAAATTCTCTTATCTGCTCGGAATTTGATTCTGAGCAACTCCATGGCCAAAACAGAGCAAAAAGAACAACGAGTGAGCCAGAAACTGCAGGTAACGCCCTGTGGAGCCATCACGGGCAAAACCCACAGCTGCATCTGATGAGCCCCTTCCCGTTTCCCATTTTGTGTGATTTTTTCACTATTGTGTTCACCGTTTTGTTTTTTACAGGTTGACCGAAAAAAAATGCCCAGTTGCGAAGATGAGTTGGCAGAGCCATCGCATCGAAAAATTCCACCACCGGTTGGTTTTCATTTTTTGAGTTTTTTGGCCAACCGAAGGCCCCTAATGTGTTTTTTTGCAGGGATTGGTATAAAAACGGCTAAAACTAGTTGAAAACAGCCAGACCGAGGGAAACACTGTTGCAGGGGGCGGTGCCGTCGTTGGAGCATGGCGGTGTCGCCATGCCGGAACCCTCAAAATTGGCCGAAAAAAGATTTTTAACACCAATTTTGGATTTTGGGAGTATTTTTAAGTATGTAAAACGTGTTTTAATCTCCGTAGAAAAATTCAGAAAATCTAGGGACTACTAGTAGGAGCAGTAGAAAGTTTGGTGTTTCGAACACCGATTCGGGTAAGAATCCATCACCTTATTCTCCGTTATGGAATTAAAGCTTAATAATCGATAATATAGTATTTGTATAATTTAAAAAATTTTGAGAATAGTTACAGGTTCTTAATGGAGGCGGAACCGGTTAGTTATTTATTTGTTTGTCATGTGTAACTGATTGTTTGCTTTTACAGCTTCAAATACATAAAAATATACTAGAATGGTTAAACGATTCAGTTGTGATTCCTTGATGTATATTTATTGATTGTCTTGTGTGATTTACGGTTAATTTATGAAATTAAAAATTAATATGCAAATAAAAAATTGGTTGGTTATGTGAATTAATGAATGGTAAGTTTTACTGGATATCTTGGGAGATGGTAAATAGATCGAGTACATAGAGAACCCTACTGTGAACGTTGCCTCATACCGGACGGGGTATGAGGACGGTCGGTTAATTGACAATATTGGATATTGGTTCACGTGTAATAAGATGTTGCTATGGATACCCAGAGATACTAGTAGATAAATAAAAAAGAAAAATTGTTGTTCTTCTTCACTTGAATATGATATTAAAATGTTATTTGAGTTACTGTCTCTATAGGTCTATTTTAAAAATTTTACAACGATAAATATATGTAATAAATGATTTCCCTTATAATAAATGAATTTACTTAAATTAAGAACTTCATTAATTGTTTTTATGATTATTACCAACCTTCAGTTTCTGTATTGGTGAGTAGTGTGATATTATTACTAAGCTAGTATAGCTTACCATTTCATTAACTATTTCAGATAAAGAGGATCAAGACTCAAATTTCGATCAACAAGAGGGTTGTAAATAGTTCACCACTAGTACTACCTTCAAAAACTAGTGAAGGTCATCCTAGAATGCTCAATATATTACCTTTTGTTTATTTTTTTTATTTTTATTTGTTCTTTTAGAATGGATATTCTCCTAACCCTATTGGGTATTTTAAATTATTATGTAAGGAATGTAAACCTTAAACTCTATTACTTCGCTTCCACATTTAATTTATGACTTTATTTTCTTTTAAGTTCCGTGCCTTTACAGT
>NW_019014633.1:170133-186166 GCF_000150535.2 Carica papaya
GTCTAGAATCAATCTCAAGCCTTTTTTCTCCCTTGGCTCTCAAGTTTATTTACAAATAATATCGAATTTGATGGAATTTAAAATAAAGTCAGACTTCTTTAAAACTGAAGTTTAGCATAATTCTAAGTTTATGATTTTATTTTTATTAAAAGAATAATTCTAAATAAAAAAACCAATTTTTGCAAATGAACCTAATATCTTCCTCACATTTCTTTTGAGTCAATCAATCAGAGATCTTAATTCATATTTGTTTGAATTTTATTTCTTATCTCTGATGCCGGTATAAATTTGTGCACAGTTTGCGATTGAATCTAAGGAATGCTAATTTGCAAGCAAAGGCTAACATGAGGAAAACTGCTCAGGAAGAGGTACTGATCTTTATAAAATGTAGACTTGAGTGATTTAAATGTTACTAGTCCTATTTGCTACCTGAAAATGTTTCCTATCTCTTGTTTGTTTTATACCATTCTTTTGCTGCAATTATTTAAAATTATTACCTGGTTCTTGAACAAACTGGATTTTTCTTTCCGTTAACTGCTTGATATCTGGGCACTAAACTTTTTTTTCACTCAAGAAATATTAAATTATGGTTTTGTTTTAAAAACTTATGCGAATGACTTTAGGAAAATTGCTTTGATGGTTGCAGAGAGAACTTCTATTGGGTGGTGGTGGGGAGTCTACAATTCGCAGGCGTAACTTACAGTATGTATCTCTCTGTAAATTCAGCTAGATGTATGCTTTTACATCCCCATTGTTAGTTCAGTGATAATATGTGGGGTAATTTCTTTCTCTGACTAGGTTTTTTAATTAAATTCTTTCACTTAATCGATATAATTATCTTTGTTTTAAGGACTAAGGCTGGAATTTCATTAGCTGCAGAAAGTATAACGGATAGCCTTCGTCGCACCCGTCAGTTGATGGTTCAGGTTAGTAAAGATGCTCTTATGTCTGCAATAGTTTATGCCAGTGTTTCTCTTTATGACATCTTTGCACCTGGGCCTATAATGAGGTTTCTTGGATGTGTGCGTACAGGAGGTGGAGAGAAGTGCAAGCACACTCATGACTTTCGGTACTTTTCTATCTCAATCCTCCAAGGATTGTGCTGCTTTAGCATTAAATCTGTGAAGAATGTCAGATGTGTATTTTTTTGAATTTTATAGTAATATATATTAGTTTTCTGGAATTACATTAGTTACACAAGGCGTGTTTTATCCTAATGCTCTTTAAACCTAATTACGTACTTATTTTTAACATTATTGATAACTAACTATAACTAACTAAGAGCTATGAGGTTTCAATACTTGACCAGCGGGGAAATTTTTCATTTTCTGGATAATGTTGTCTTTACACATTACAAGAGCATTTTATATTATCCTTGACCTGAAATCCTGAATAGAGAATATGTTCAGTAAACTAGAGTACTTCCTTTGAATGATGCAAATCAGTGGAAGGCTGATTGATCATTGGTATCACATAATAATTGAAAATAAAGACATGATGCGAGTTCATCAAGAATCATGTTGTTACAGAATACTTCCTTTAGAGGAATGTGATATCTTGCTGCACGATAATACCCAAGAGCAAGATCGATTGGGAAAGAAAGCTAAAAACAATATTAGCATGACTCTTCTGCATTTGATGAGCAAAAGCAGTTCATGTTTTATTTTTCGTCGTAACTGATATAACTCTTTGAGGATATCGTATTCTCCCTTTTTTTTTCTCTTGTACGAATAAAGCTTCTTTTTTATTAAAAAAAGGTAGTTTAAAGGAGCCAAGTTTAATGTGATAATATTTATGACTTGCAGAGGAATCTACTGGAGTTTTGAAGAAGGCAGAAAGTGAATACAAGGGACACCGCTCATTGCTGATGCGAACACGAAATTTACTTTCCACAATGCAACGTCAAGACATTATTGATAGGTATGGAAGAGGAGTCCATAATTTTACATATCCTCTACTTGGTGGCTAATCTAATTATGAGACTAATGTTGGTTTTATGTGGATAGGGTGATTCTCATAGTGGGATTTCTCTTGTTCTCCTGTGCTGTTCTGTATGTTGTTTCCAAGCGTATTGGGATATTGACACTACAGAGGAAGGTTACTGCTGCCCTAAAGGCTGGAATGGCAAGTAAAGCAGGGATTGGACAAGGAGCTGCTGAAGGTGGTAGGGATCCTCGCCGAATCCCTGATAACATAGTTAGGGAATTGGAGGTTCCTCTGGGACAACCCATGCATGATGAACTTTGAAGCTCTATTATCTGTGCAAAATTAGGGTTTTGTAAGCTTTTCTGTGAGAAACTAGCAATAGATATTTGCGGCTTTTCTCATCGTTAATATGTTTTACATGTAAATCATTCTGGTGAAATGCAGATTCTCTTTTCTGAATAGCCTGAGTCTCAAGTAAAGGAACTATAACCGAAGAAAAAATGTTGATTACTACTTCTATTCCATTGTCATATGGGTTGCTGAAATATCTACATCTATGGATTGTAAGTGGAAAAAGCATACACATGGACTGTTCATAGCTAGAAAGGAAAAGAGAACAGATAATCAGGTTCACCGAGTCTGTCAATTTTCACATTTAGCATGTTCATGTGGTCAAATTATTGCACAGCAGGAAATGATGAAGATTGGAATTCAAGTGTGACTAAGCCAGTAGCCAGAAGTTCTTGTGGGTTTTAGTATTGAGAAGATAGCCTCCATTCTGACCCTTTTTTTGTACCGCAACACAAGTGCACTTGCTGTTCTCAATCAAATATTCTGCTGTGTCTACTCCTCTTGCCCCTCTTGAACCTCCCGGCAGCCTAGATCTGTTGGCACACGGATAAGCCATTGATTAATTGGCAGATTATTTCATATTTAATCTTTTTAGTAGGTTTCTACATATTAACCTAAGGGACTAGGTGGTTTAGCTGATAAAATTTCAAGTATATTTTGCACAATATTTGAAGCTTGCTCACCATCTATCTGATTTACCCACATTAGATGCATCTCATTTCTTTTTAATGTGGCCAAACAAAAAAGAAAAAGTTACTTGGGTAATGAAATGGCTGACCCTAGTAATGCAGAGGCAAAAGTCCGTCGTTGGCCTATAATGATAACATCCACACCAAGTGTGCCGCTCCTAAGAAGAATGGCAGCAGCCTTGCTGCTCTCCGTCTCCATCCTCTCTACACGCACCCGCATCTTTGGCTGAGCCATCTCGCATATACGCTTCATTTGCTCAAGAAAGTTCACATTTTCTCCAGGAATATTAACTCCTTCCATAGATGATGATGAAGGGGGTCCATACGATCCAGAAGATGAAGATAATCTGAGAAAACTCTGAAACGTGTTCTTCCATGAATTTGGGTTCATGACATGGACTAGAATGAGCTCATCTTGATCCAACACGGCGTGGGAGAGGGCGTATTGGAGTGCTGCTGCCGATTCCCTAGTTGGGTCTGCTACGACCATAACCTTGCGAGCCGGTGGGTTGCCACCACTTTCCATGTCCCGTGGCAGCGGCTATGGTATGCAGCGATAGAAACACCCGCTGACCAAGAGACACGAAAAGCTTGGTAAGGTGTTTGAGAAAAATGGCAAGAAATATTTGTGATGGTGTGATATTGATAATGATATTGTCATCTCTCTCTCTCTCTCTCTCTCTCTCTCTCTCCCCTAATTGATGTTTATCACCAACAAACATTAACTGCTGATGAAGTGTTTGTTAGCTTTCATTTTGTGATCCACAGAGAAGAGATTTGTAGGCTTTGTGCTATATTTGGGTGGTGACATGGTTGGTTCGTAGTAAACTTTGCCAAATTTAGTGTCTTGCTAGTTTTATCCAACAAGACTTGGTCAATTTCCCATTACCGCGTCCTGCACAAGCCTGGTTCTCCTGGATTTCAAATCCATTTTGGATATTTCTAGTCCAAGTCTGTATCGTGTTTCAAATCATGTTGATTCCAGATTGACTGGGTAAATAGGTTTGTTTTCATATTATACATATAGAACAGATACCGAAAAATAAATCATAGACTTTGAATTTAATTATTCAAGTTACTTTAACATTTAATTTAGTCTTAGTTTCAACAAAAATTTAAGTAAAAATAAAAAAAATATCAAGTAAAAGTTAGACTTGGACTTGATTTTGACACAAAAAGAATAACCCTAGATATTTCTAATTATTTTGCTAAAATACGGATTTATAAAGAATGAATTATAACGGTTAATTTCACCATGATAGTATGTTTAAGAGAAACTTTTACTCTGATAATATAAATGTAAAAATTTAACTTCTCGTATAAATTAATATATTCAAGAAAATTTCCTTATGGATCAAAGTCATAGTCATAGTCTGACTTTATAATTGAAAGATTTTTTTCTTTTATACAACTAATTTGTAATTAGCTCTCTATCAAAGCTCTATTTAGTTTTTCAATTTAATTATATATATATATATATATTAAATATTATGAATAAAAATTTAATAAAATAAAAAATTTAATTATAAATTTTTATTTATATTTTATGTCTATTAAATTCACATCCAAGTGGTAAATAAAGCTCAATCAATTAAAAATTTAAACTAAAATATCCTTTAATAAATAATAATATTTAAAATTATATTATAGAAAAGAATAACAATTTTTTTCATTTTACCAAAATTTCCTGATTTTTTATTTTTGTCAAACTTTTTAACAACTTGCTAGATTAAAAAAAATCAAAAACAAAATCAAGTATCCAAATACTTTTTTGCCTTAAAATATTATGAGCTAAAAATTTGTTAGTGCTTAAAGCTTTACAAACTTGAAAGCACTGAAAGAGAATAGATTAATCTAAGCACCTCAATCTTGTGATGTTTGATTTATTTCGTGTTAGCTTGAAGAAGATTCATACAAAAGAACACGTATATATATATATATATATATATATATATATATTGGAGATATACACATATAATCGTGAAAAACTTCTGTAACATTATTATCATCAAAAGGAAGAAGGCAGACCAAACTTAAAAATAGCAAGTACTGTTACGAAGTGCAAAATTTAAAGACCAGCCGGGTGCACAGGTATAGTCATCTTCGTGAAACTTATGGTGCCTTGAGTTGAGTCTTCGAAGCCAACTTGAACTAACAAAAATGAAGTATTACCAAAAGAAAATGTACAGAACGTTATAGAAGATCACCAAGTCTTGGAAGCCAGATCACTCTTCCATGGTTTATGTTTTTGGTTATATGGAGTTCAGCCAACCAAGATTTCTGCAAGCTAGTCACCCACATAAATATGCTTCTACCTATAGCCATACAAGACATTTGGTGGATGACCTCCGCAAAAACTCTAGCTTTCCGACTCCCCATCGAACATAAATCCTTACACCACCCCAAAATTGAAACCTTTCACCAAGATTTAGCTCATCATTTGCCAAAATCCATGCACCTAAAAGTTGCAGAAATGTGGGATCCATGTGCAGAAAATATCCAAAAGAATTTTCAGCCTTTTGCATTCAGTTTCTCCATAAGTATCTTATTTAGAAGCCCCGGATTTGCCTTGCCCTTTGACATTTTCATTACCTTCATACAGTTGACACGCTCGTCAGAAGAGCCAAAGCAATTAGTAACTTTTTCTCTTTGGAAGAAAGATGGAACTAATTAGAAACCAAAAACAAAAAAAGAAAAGGGAAAAGCTGCAAAGAAGCTTTTCTCCTGAAAGCCTGCAACATCATACCTGGCCAGCAAAAAAACCTTGTAGCTTAGTTTTTCCTCCACGATACTGTTCCAGCTGCTTTGGATTATCTGAAATCACCTTATCTACCATTGTTTCAATCTCGGCAGGATCTGTTATCTGCGATATCCAGAGCATGTTGTGTTGTGTTCAAGCCATTTGAATTTGTTACAGAAAGCATGGTAGAGGACATTCTCTAGCTTTCGTCATTGAAGTATAAAATGACTGGAACCTATAACAATGCTTGGTTTGGCTTGTATAGAAGCCCAAATATGATCATGCTTTGTATCTATCATGATCTCCATTTTTTGTGAATCTTAAATCTTGACGAAAGTCCAGTAATGAATGCAGACCAATTATATCTTTTCATTTAACTAGCTACTCAATCCATCTATAAAATGCAGTAATAAGAATATTATTCACATATTGCATTCAGGACAGATGTTCAAAATATTTTAGCAGTCAATGACAAATACTCTCGACATTCAGTATTTAATATTTCTTCTCTCGCTTTTCTTCTAAAACCAAAGTACAGACTGAGATTGCATCATATAACTTGAGATTATCAGAACAGATCCAACAAAAACAGTTCTTTAATTATTCCCCATTAGTTATTCTAGATGAACTTTTGCAAAATGTGCAACTTACCTGAACCAGATCTTTTTCTTTAATCAGTCCCTT
Organism: Carica papaya; assembly: GCF_000150535.2. The sequence continues at coordinate 176,524 of NW_019014633.1, forward strand.
GACAGTTCCACCTTTGGCTAACAGCTCAAACAGTATCTGTCAAAAAAGAAAATCTTGAATGAAATTTTGTGAGATAAATGTAATCATTGAAAATGTAGCAAGAGAGTGCATATAACTTGACTTGCACAAGAAACAGAGCAACACTGAGCAATAATGACCACCTCTCAAATAGACAAATCATAAATTAATTTATCATTTACTTTTTTTATAAGGAAAGAAAATTCATCAGGACACAGCAAGGAGTGCAGCTGCCCATAGTATAAGAAAGTATTAATATGATCGACAAAGTCTTCCTATCATCTTCTTATCCCCATAAAAAAAGAAATATTCTTCATGCTCTACTGAAAGTCTAATGAAACAAAATCGTCTAAGCAAAAAAACTCAAAATTTAGAGCCTTCCATCCGTGATACTCTAAATTAGCCAAGTATAAACTATGCAAAGGTCACAATTCTTTATAATTCCTTCTTTTTTAATGAAAAGCACAAAATTCTTCATAGGCCTGCATGCCATACAGCTGTATACTAGGGAACTTTGGATGCTATGCCACTTTACAGAACAACCATTTTTATTTGTGTTTCCTATATGTATTTAACTTGGATCTACAAGAGATTGCAGGTCATAATTCATCATACTTTTTCTTTTTTAAGAAAAAACAAAACATAATTGCTCATGCTTAATCTAAGGCCTGCATGCTATACATCTATGTACTACGAAACTTGGATGCTCAGACACTTTCCATAACATATGTTTTATTTGTATTCCCTCTATGTATTTAATTTACATCTTTAAAAGAGCTTGCATCAACTATGCAGCCTTTCAAAGCCAAGTTAGAAGGGAGACAAGTTTAGAATCAAGTATTTAAAGAAAATCATTTTATTAAGCTGGTAAAGGCCACATGAGTATACCATAAAGAATCAGAGAAGAAATGCGAATTATATAACTTGTGAATAGCATCAGCAATGGAAATAAACTTAACCTCTTTTCCAATCTTTCCACTAATGGTTCCACCCTTTATAGAAGCAATCAGTTCAGCTAATTCATAGGGAGTAAGCTTGATTTCATTTATAGACAGCTTCTCATTTTTCATGTAGGCAGCAATATCACCCATTATCCAATTGGCAGCCAGCTTCACTTCAGCACCCTTTGAAACAGTTGTGTCAAAGTATTCTGCAACCTAAGATGTGTAGCAATCTATCACGATCCCATTATGAACTAATACGATAAACAAAAAGATTAGCCAATGGTCTTGTGCATTTGTGATACCTTAAAAGCATGAGTCACACAGCCTGGAGGCTAACCACATTAAAAGGTAACCCTATATTGAGAGAGCACTTTCCGGCAAGTGGTAGAATCATGGAAACCTAGCATCGCTAAGGCAGAAAACTGATAATATAGATTATCCTAGAGGTTTTTAACTTCATCCACTTAACCTTCAGTATTCTTAATGATTAAACACACACTCTATTTAGATTGAGAAAAGTGGAGGAAAAAGAAAGGAAATGACGTTCAGCATCTTTTTCTTTTCTTGAATAAAAAATAATAATTCGTAACCTTATGTTTCGATTGAGGGAAGTGTTGTGAAAGGAAAGGAAAAGAATGAATTTTCACCTTTCAACCTCTTGTTTTGTAAAAAAAGAAGAGATAATGAGCAGGAAACTGAGCATCCCTCCATTTTTTTTACTTTTAATTTTTCTATTCCTCCAAAGTGGGAGAAAGAGAGAAAAAAGAAAAACACTTCAAAAATTTTGAAGAGAAAATTTGCACATTATCCTTATCTCCTAACTTTTTATTCTATGAATAAAATGTATCATTGACTATTTTCTTATTACAAATTTTCTCCATTCTTTCATAAAGTTAAATTAAACAAAATGTTACAATCTTTTCTTTACTTTTTTAACTTTTAGCTATTCAAATCAGGGAAATACTCTTCATTTCCATTCCTTTAAAATCACTCCTTTCCTTTCCTTTGATTTACTCTCCTATTACTTTTCTAATTTTTACTAATTACCTTTCATTTATTAAGATTCCTTTACTGATTTTACACATGTCATGCCACTAATACAAACACACAAGACTGCATTAAGTACTTACATTTATGTCATTTGCAAGGAAAAGTACATCCTGCATGCTTAGGCCCATCTTCTCATACCTCCGACGCTTAGTTTCTGGCAGTTCTGGCAAAGAGTTACTGATGCTATCGATGTAATCTTTAGTGAGAATAACTTCTGGGAGGTCTGGTTCCGGGAAGTATCGATAATCAGAAAGTCCTTCCTTTTTCCGCATTGTAATTGTTTTCTAAGCAGTATGAAAAAGGTACATGGAAGAGATTAGTAGCCATGGAGTTGACAAGTGACCCATATCCAATATCCTTTTTTACCAGAACAAATCGCAGAAGCTAAACACCTGAGTGCTCTCTTCCCAAAGTCGAGTTTCTTGTATAATTTTATCACCTTGCCCCTGACTATGGAGAAGCGTCTGTCTTGATATCTCAAAATCAATGGCTCTGTTAATTGAGGAAAATGAGTTCAAATTCTTTATCTCAACCTGTCAGTAAAGAATAGAATAATTCATCAGCTATTAAAAAAATATGTCGTCTGTAAGCATCTTGAAATCACATTAAACCAAGAAAATTATAATTACTGCATCTTGCACGTAAATGTGATTCAGGATAGATCCATCATTCTGCACCTTCAAATGAAGTCCTGATTGCAAGAAAATATTTTGGTACAAATCTAGTCAGTCACCCGGGAGGTATCAGAAGGAGTAGCGATGCAACTTTAGCTGCCTGCTTTTTCTTCTCCTTAACTCCCTATGATTGCTACATCCTTGAAAAGTAGGAATGTCAAGACTACTCTGGTGGATCTCCTCTAGACAGCTTCGATATCCAGATTTTCAACACAAAGATGGTTTCTTATGATTGAGAAACTCAAAAGAAATAAAAACACATCCTACTATGAAATTACTCATCAAAGGACTGCCTATGAAATTTCTTGTTCCCAACCGTATAAGTTCACATATAACTATTTTACTTCTATTATTTAATCATAATGTACTAATGAAGTTTGCTAAAACAACAATGAAAATGCAGACAGTAAATCTAATGCTATGTCGCTATGCAAGTCAATGAACCTTCCACCATAGAATTTTGAATATTAAACTTTGAATTCCAAAGCATTCTAATAAGAAGCAACTAACAGTTTGTCTTTTTTGGTGAGGAAAAGAGCATGTATTAAAAGCATGCCACCTGCATGCTGCCCCTATACAAAGCAAGAACTAAGAAATAAAAACCAAAAGATCAACAAAGGTTCTGAGATCATCCCCAGAAATGATAGGATGATCTCTAAACAAAAAACTAAAGGTCTGAAACCAGTAGTCTCTAATATTAACAAAAGAAGAAACTTTGTAGTAAAAAATTATATTGTTCCTTTTCTTGAGAAGAAACGCCATGTAACTCGCATGGTAACCAGTAGTTTGAAAGGAAACAGATTCTTCCTATTTTTGCCAGTAGAAATACCATTCTAAGCATAGATTTTATCCAATACAGGGCTGTAGCAAGAGAGGAGTCTCATAATCTTCTCACATTAGGACACTGAAGAATAAGGTGATTAGGGGATTCATTCTCCCACAAGCAAAGTGGACAACCGTTAAGGATATGATCCTATTGTCGAGAAAGAACGTTGGCTACAATATTCTTCCTCCCAACTCGATATTCTACGGCAAAATCAAACACCAATAACTTGCTAACCCAACGTTGTTGAGGCAAATTGATTGCTGCTCCAACAGAAACTTAAGACTATAATGGTCTATTTTGATTTGGAACTGTTGGCCCCATAAATAAGGCCGCCAACGTCGAATGACCTTCACCAATCCGATCAGTTCTTTTTCATAAGCAAGTAGTGTCTTATGGCGAATAGCTAAAGGTCGACTGGAAAAAGTAATCGGTCTACCTTGCTGTTTCAGGACAGCTCAATGCACAAATCAGAAACATCAGATTCAATAATGAAAAGGCAGGACAAATCAGGAAGAGCCAACACCGGAGTATAAGACATGGTCTCCTTAAGAATGTCAAAAGTAGCACGAGTTTCATCAATCTATTGAATTCTTGAGCATGTTTGTTAAAGGAGCAATAACTCCATAATTGTGAATAAGTTTACGGTAGTAATCAGTCAAACCTAAAATAACTCTCAAAGCCCTAATGGAAGAAGGCAATGGATATTGATGCATGGTTGAAATCTTTATCATTATCCACGAAAACTCCTTTTTGAGAAATAACATGGCCCAACTAAGCAATTGAAGTTTGACCCTTCAAACATTTAGCCTTCTTGAGGAATAGAGCCTTGCTGTATAGATAATACAGTCTGAAGGAGTTGGAGATGTTCTACCCAAGACTTACTAGAAACCAAAGAGAAAACCAAAGAGAAAAAAGAAGAGAGAGGAAAATCTTTTGCTTCTAGCTTAATAAGGTTTTGGATCCAGTCATATTTAATCCCCTCAAGAATAGAAATTATTACATGAAAAGGAATTGTTACCTTTGTACCAAACTCTAATTGCCCAGTTGGTCGTACAGAAACATTTACATCACAGCGAAGGGAGCCTTCTTGCATATTGCCATTACTCACCCCCAAATACCGAACCAACCTCTGTAATTCTGCAGCATACTCTGTAGCTTCCAATCCATTTCTCATATCAGGTTCGGAAACAATTTCAAGCAAGGGAACCCCTGCTCTATTCAAATCAACCTGCAAAGGACAACAAATAATAGAAACATCTTAGGCATAAATGGAAGTTACCAGATTAAACCCTATAACTGCAAGTGAAAATAATGAATATAAATAGATCCCAGTTTTTACAATACCATTATTCATGTATAAAGAAACTCAATCATAAAGCATTGACTTGTTAGCACTTGAAATTTGATAAACCATGGAAGAGAGCAATCAGACATATAAGAAGGTGGGATTATTTTTTCCCCAAAGAAAAAGAAAGGACATATTTGCATTAGCAAAGACAAATACAGTGAAAAAGAGTGATTTCCTGGGAGTAATCCTCGTCTCCTGAATGAAGTAGCTTCCCTGCATCTTCCTCCATGTGAACCCTGGTGATGCCAAATCTCCTGTGGCCGCCACCAAACTCAACTGGAAGATCTATATCAATGTGACCACCAGCTGCAATTGGGATATCAAACTGAGATATTTGATAACCCTTTGGGAGATCTGGGTAAAAGTACTGCTTCCTATCAAACTTTGAGTTCAAGGAGAGTTTGCAATTGAGTGCAAGGCCCAATTTCACAGCATGCTCAATAACTTTTGAGTTCAAAACTGGCAGGGCACCGGGCAATCCCATGCAAATGGGGCAAATACTGGTATTTGGTTGAGACCCGTAATTGTAAGGGCAGCCACAAAAGGCCTTGGTGACCGTAGAGAGCTGGACATGGGTTTCTATGCCGATTATTGCTTCGTAGTCAGTCATGATCTTATCCAGTGTTTTATTCTGGGTCTGTGGAGAAACTTTGATTGGTGAAGGCTGTCGCTTTTCTTGAGTGGCTGTCTGGCTTTGCGAGCTCTTCATTGTACAATACGAAACACGGGCATTTCTACCAATCAATGCCATTCGGCAAAGCGAAAATGGACTGGATTGAAGGGTTCTAAACAATGGAGTAGCCATTTTATCGGCTCTCTACTCCAATTTTTATATATACACAACCAGCACCACTGCTTCTGCGGAACATCAAAAAAGAAATGGGATAAATCTAGTATTTTGATTTATATTCTACGTTTAATACTAAAAGAAGTGAAAACCCATATGATATGGGTAAATAAAAATCGCATAAATGACAAGTTTTGAAGCAAGCCCAGAAAGTTCAACTATCAGAGCGTGAAATATTTGGTCAGAAACAAGATAAGCCACTGATAATAAGTGAATTTCAACACAAAACGCAGAAAGAAAAAAAAAAAAGAAAAAAGCGTAAAAATTACAAACAAGAACCAATTGAATTTAATGATGTTTATGTTTCAAGAAGCCGACCCTACGGAGACAAGAACTCGAAGCTATACAATTTCGTTAGCAAGAAAGGAGGTATAAAAGAGAATGAAATATACTTACCTGATTCTGGTTATTGTATGGGTGGGAAGGAAAACTCGAACGAGTAAGATGCTGAATAACCTACCAACGGTCACCGTCATCCACATCCTATTTTAAAAAACCAAAGGTAGGGCAGAATGAATGTTCTTTTATAACTTTTGATCAGATTGAGAAACTGGTGGGCGTGCCGGAGTGGTTATCGGGCATGACTAGAAATCATGTGGGCTCTGCCCGCGCAGGTTCGAATCCTGCCGCCCACGTTTTAGTTAATATGATGCTGATTATTTCTGCATGAATAAAACAAGAAGGAAAAAGCTGCTTTTCTTGTCCCTATTTTTTCTAACAATAAAGGCCTAAATTTCAACTCCATACCAAAATCTTTAGAAACCATTTTATAATTAAAACATGAAAAATATTAATTATAACTAAATTTTGATTTTGTTTTTTTTTTTAAAAAAATTTCTTGTATCGATATCAAAAAATACAACATTCATTCTGTAAGAACAGTTAACAATAATTATTTTAATCTATTATTTGATATGGTATAAGTTAAAATCAATCATATGTTATTAATTAATAAACTATTATATTTTAAATTATTTATGTAAAAATAAGGACAAAAAAATTATGCACGATGTCGAAATGTAGATAATGATATCTTCTATAAATTACTATATGTTTTACCTAACATTATAATTAAACTAGTTCTACATATTTTAGCATTTCAATAGAATTAAATATAACTAAAAATAAGTAATTAATTATATTTTTCTTTCAAAATTAAATTTTTACAATAACTATTTTAATTTATTTTTTAATACGATATTAACTCACTAAAAATATTTAATTTTGATAACAAAATACTAATACAGATATACCCATTTTAAACCTATCCTATGTCACCATCTCATAAATATATATATATATATATATATATTAGAGTATCAACTCAGAAGTAATCTGATTTTTGTCATAATTATTTCAATAGGTGAATTAACATTATATCCAAATCAGAATTAATCAGATTCTTTGAGGCCTATATAATAAATCCCTCATCTTCTACTTCATGGTGCCATATAGAGCTCATACATTATTACAAAACACCAACCATGGAAATAACGCCAAGGAGACAATAGCTAACATTGTGATAGCACCTAGTCCAGGCATGGGCCACTTAATCCCCCTCATAGAATTAGCCGAACTCCTCATCTCGAACCATGGCTTACAAGTCACGTTCATTTTACCCAGTGATGGATCGCCCATGAACGCCCAAAAACGCATCTTTCAATCCTTACCCACTTTCATTTCCGCCATCTTTCTCCCTCCTCTGTGCTTAAATGACTTGCCTAAGAACACCCAGATCGAGATTCGGATCACGACGTGCCTGACTCGCTCTTTCAAAGTTTTAGGAGAGTCATTAAAAGTCCTTACTGAGTCAACCCGGGTTGTCGCACTGGTTGTCGACCTTTTGGGGTCGGAAATAATGAGCGTGGGTAAAGAATTCGGCTTCCCTTCTTACATTTACTTTCCTTCAACAGCAATGCTACTATCTATGGTTCTTTATTTACAAAAGCTTGACCAAAAGCATTTGTGCGAATACAAAGATTTACCCCAACCAGTCATCTTCCCCGGGTATACTGTTCCACTTCATGGTATAGATTTTCCAGACCCTTTGCACTATAGAAAAAGCCCTGCTTACAAAGATATTTTAAACTGGAGCAGACGCTACCTAGTAGCAGCGGGGATTATGATCAATAGCTTCCTCGAGTTGGAAACGAAGACGTTTAAGGCATTGATGGAAGAAGAACCTGATGTTCCTCCGATTTATCCTGTTGGACCAATAGTACGAACCGGTTCGAGCAATGAGGTTGATGGATCTGGGTGCTTGAAATGGTTAGGAGAACAACCGAGCGAATCCGTTCTTTTCGTGTCTTTCGGCCAGTGGTGGCACTCTAACTCAAAAGCAACTCACTGAGTTAGCGTTCGGACTAGAAATGAGCGAGCAAAGATTCATCTGGGTTGTTCGGAGTCCAAACGAAAAAACTAAAAACGGTAACTTTTTCATCCAAGAAGATGAAGATAGAGTAGATTTCCATTTCCTGCCAGATGGGTTCGCGGAGAGGACCAAAGGGTCCGGTCTCGTGGTGTCATCATGGGCTCCCCAGGCTGAGATACTGAGTCATGGCTCAACCGGTGGATTCTTGACACACTGCGGATGGAACTCGACACTGGAGAGCATTGTTAATGGAGTCCCGTTGATTGCATGGCCGTTGTACGCAGAGCAGAGGATGAATGCAGTGCTGCTGGCAGATGATTTGAAGGTAGCATTTCGAGTTAGAGAGAAGGAAGAAGGTATAGTGGTTCGTGAGGATATTTCAAGATACGCGAGAGAAATAATGGAAGGAGAAGAAGGGAAAATGGTTAGGAAGAAGATGAGAGACTTGAAGGATTCGGCGTTAAAGGCTTTGAGCCAAGATGGATCATCCACCAAGTCTCTTGCCAAAGTTGTAGAGACCTGGAAGAAGCTGGAACAGTAGTAGTAATAATCAGAAAGTAAAAGTAATTTTCTGTTAATTGTTTTATCAGAAAAATAATGCATCTTCTTCTTTTAGAGTAAAACGGAGACAATACTCCAAAGCTATAAATTCAGTATTTATATCTTTTTAACAAATTCAAATTCAATTTAAACTATTAGTAGAATGTAATTTACATTTTTATGTGATATATAATAATTATTTATTATAATATTAAAATATTACAATATTTATCATTCAAAAGATCAAAGAAAATGCAGGTTATAATCACATAGCAACACTATCTTGAAGTCACCAAACAATGTTAATTATCAAAGCATCATTAGTTCAACAACATTTTCAACTTAATTACCAGTATTCAGATATTTAATTTCAATTTGTTCGTAATGTGCGGTTAGAGTATGTTGAAGTGCAATCATAATATACGAGATCTAAATATATATGTGATTATATATGAGATTATAGTATATTAATGTGCAATCATGATAAAGATTCAACTTAATTTAAAATTTATATACATATTATTAAAATAACTGTCACAATGAAACATATAATAGTTTAATTTAATTTTTTAAATAAGTTTGTTAATATTTTAATATATATATATATAAGTTGATTTTAAGTCTTGGATTTCAAAAACATCAATGAATCAAAATTTACATTTTAGATTTTAGAAGATGTTTTTTTTTTTTTCTTTATAGGTTAAAGGAGTTCTTTCTAAATTTCCATTCTTTTTTAATTATTTTCTATATTTAATTAAATATTTCCAAAAATATAAAAATTTGTTTAAATTTAAAATATTTTTAATTATATTAATAACTTTATCTAAATCTTAAATCTTATTTGAGTTTTTCCTTTAAAGCTATTTCTTTTTAGGAGATGTAATCTTCTCATAAATAAATTTATAGTGGTTTTTACATGTGTGTGTATATATAAACACATATATTGTACCACTGTTTTTTGATAAGATATAATCCTATATCCATCAATTATAAAATTTATATTGTGTAAGATAGCACTGTATTAT
>NW_019014633.1:197627-217994 GCF_000150535.2 Carica papaya
ACCAAATTTCGGGACCGGGTATTACACTAAGCTCTAATTTGTTCCAAACTTCTCTTCTTTCATATAAAAATTTGATATGACCTTCATCTAATATAATCACAATTTATCTCTAAAATAGTTTAAATATTTTATCAAGATCTAAAATTTTAATTTATTTATTTATACATCTAAAGTTTTTTAAGATTATTTTATAAATAATTTTTTTATACTTTAAATTGTTGAAAATATTTGGTTATGTGTTTAGGATATTAATTTAAATGGTTTTTCAGAAAAAAAAAGTTAGAAAAAATAAATTAATAAATTATAATTCAAAATAATATAGTGCTATCTTACACAATATATACACTATGAATTTGATAATTGATGGATATAAGACTAAATCGTATCAAAAAAGAGTTCTCAAACATATATATATATAAACAAGTATAAATTTATGTATGGAAGATTACAATCCCTTAAAAGAAATAACTTTAGAGTAAAAATCAAATAAGCTTTAAGATTTAGATAATTTTGTTAATATATTTAAAAAAATTTAAAATTTAAATTAAGTTATGTATTTTTTAAATTTTTTGAAATTATTTAATTATATATTTTAAAAAATAAATTTAAAAAGAATAGAATTTTGAACGAACTCTTTTTACCTTAAAAGGAAAAAAAAAAAAAAACCATCTTGTAAGATCTAAGATGTACATTTTGATTCATTTATGTTTTTGAATTTTATACTTAAATTAATTTATATATGTATTTAAAATGTTAAAAAGCTTATTTCAAAAATTAGATTATAATATGTTTTTTTACGACAGTTATTTTAATAATATGTATATAAATTTTAAATTAGATTGAATTTTTATCATGATTATAAATTAAGATACTCTAATCTCATATTTAATTTTTAAATTTCATATAAATATTTAAGTTATACATTACCAATAAATTGAATTTAAATATTTAAAAATTTGTAACTAAGTTCAAAATTTTGAGGAACTAATGGTGCTTTAATCGTTGACATTAAAGATAATATTAAAGCATATACAACTCAGTAATTTCATACTAATATGATCTTGAACTGTGTAATAATTGAATTTATGATATTGCAGATTAATGATATAAGTATGTGAATTTGGTGATTTCAAACTAGTGTTATTGTATGATTATGATATATAGTTTCATAAAAAATTTGAATGGTGAACATTATAATAATTTAATATAATATTAAATAATTATTACATTTAATATAAAATTTTAAATTAAACTTTCAATTTGTAAGAGGTACTAACTTAAGTGCGAAAATGTAATTATTGAATTTAAAACTTTTGAGTCCTCCTGTCTGCTTTTTACTAAAAGAAAAGGATACTACTGTTCCAGCTTCTTCCAGGTCTCTACAACTTTGGCAAGAGACTTGGTGGATGATCCATCTTTGCTCAAAGCCTTTAGCGCTGAATCCTTGAATTCTCTCATCTTCCTCCTAACCATTTTCCCTTCTTCTCCTTCCATTATTTCTCTCGCGTATCTTGAAATATCCTCACGCACCACTATACCTTCTTCGTTCTCTCTAACTCGAAATGCTACCTTCAAATCATCTGCCGGCAGCACTGCATTCATCCTCTGCTCTGCGTACAACGGCCATGCAATCAACGGGACGCCATTAACAATGCTCTCCAGTGTCGAGTTCCATCCGCAGTGTGTCAAGAATCCACCGGTTGAGCCATGACTCAGTATTTCAACCTGGGGAGCCCACGATGACACCACTAGACCCGATCCTTTGGTCCTCTCCACGAACCCATCAGGCAGGAAATGGAAATCTACTCCATCTTCATCGTCGTCGATGAAATAGCTACCGTGTTTAGCTTTTTCGTTGGGATTCCGAACGACCCAGATGAATCTCTGCTCGCTCATTTCTAGTCCTAACGCTAACTCAGTGAGTTGCTTTTGAGTTAGCGTGCCACCACTGCCGAAACACACGAAAAGCACCGATTCGCTCGGTTGTTCTCCTAACCATTTCAAGCACCCAGACCCATCAACCTCATTGCTCGAACCGGTGCGTACTATTGGTCCAACTGGATAAATGGGAGGAACATCTGGTTCTTCTTCTATCAATGCCTTAAACGTCTTCGTCTCCAACTCGAAGAAGCTATTGACTATAATCCCCGTTGCTAGTAAGTAGCGTCCGCTCCAGTTTACAAATTCTTTGTAAACAGCACTTTTTCTACAATGAAACGGGTCTGGAAAATCTATACCATGAAGTGGAACAGTACACCCAGGGAAGATGACTGGTTCAGGTATCTCTTTGTACTCACACGAATACTTTTGGTCAAGCTTTGGTAAATAAAAAACCGTTGATAGGACCATTGCATTTGAAGGAAAGTATATATACGAAGGGACCCCAAATTCTTTACCCATACCTATTATTTCCGAGCCGAAAAGGTCGACAACCAGCGCGACTACCCGGGTTGACTCAGTAAGGACTTCTAATGACTCTCCTAAAGCTTTGAAAGACCGAGTCAAGCACGTCATGATCCGAGCCTCGATCTGGGTATTCTCAGGCAAGTCATTTAAGCACAGAGGAGGGAGAAAGATGGCAGAAATGGAAGTGGGTAAGGATTCAAATAGGCGTTTTTGGGAGTTCATGGGCAATCCGTCACTGGGTAAAATGAATGTGACTTGTAAGCCGTGGTTGGAGACGAGGAGTTTGGCTAATTCTATAAGTGGGATTAAGTGGCCAATGCCTGGACTGGGCACCATCACAATGTTAGCTATTGTCTCCTTGGCGTTCTCCATAGTTGGTGTTTGTTAATGAAGTGTGAGTTCTATATGGCACTATGAAGTTGAAGATGAGGGATTTATTATATAGGCCTCGAAGAAGAATCTGATTACTTCTGATTTGGATACAATGTTGATTCATATATTGAAATAATTATGACAAAAATCAGATTCTTTCTGATTGTATAGAAATCCAAAAATCTAATTATTTCTAAGTTGATACCACATACATACATATGTATATACTTTTGAGATAATGATAGGGGATAGGTTTAGAATCAGTGAATCTATAATTAGCATTTTGCTATCATAATTAAATGTTTTTAGCAGATTCTACCATATTAAATAAACTAAAATAATTTTGTATATGAAGAATTTAGGAATATATATATGTATCAAGGAAAAAATTGTTAAACAAGCTTTAGATGTATATCAAGGTTGGACACCTCTTCTTAATTTTTTTTTTAAGAGCTAAATTATGTTTCTTTTTTCGTACATAAATATGTTGACTTATTGATACCAATTTAATTTAATTATCGCAACTGTATTAATAAACTAATAAATTAAATACAGAGTTATACTGAATCAAATATTATAAACCTGATAACTATTAGCTTCTATTAATTACATAGCACATTTTTTGGAGGTCAAATCAGTTTTCAAATTGTCTCTAGTTACTTTTTTAACGTTCTACCTATAAATATTATTTCTCACATATTTAAAAAATAAAGGGACATTAAATATAAACTTGTAATCTAAAAAGAAAAACTCTTCTTCATTCTTTTGAGCCTTCATTGAGCTCCTAAATATGTTGTTCATTTGCATATCTACTATTGAAGAGAAAAACTGTAATTTCTTTGTTCTTACTCTTTTGGGGCTTTGTAAGAAAGGTTTGTGAAAACTTTGTTTCGGGAGAATATAAGAGAAATGTGAGTTTGGTACCTTAATAAACAAATCATAATGTTTAGTGGAATACCATTAAAAGATGATTTGATATTTTAATAGACAAACTACAGTATTTGATGTAATATGAGTAATAGATAAACTTAACACCTTTGTAAACAAGTAACAGTGGTTGAGAGAATATGAATGATTGATGAGCTAGGTACTATAATCAATTAACTTGTTGTAATACTTTAAAGAAAATAGTGAAAACTAAAGTGATTGGCTTGAGAAAGAAAACATATGCACAATGTCGTGTCTAAACTCCTATAAAAAAGTTTGCCTCTCTTTATTATCCTCTTTAGTTTAATTTATTATATATCATTATATAATATCACATTACTATACATGTCACACATACACATAAAATTAATTATCAGTATTCTCAATTGTTTTCATTTATATATATCTTTTTTATTTTTAGAGAGTACTTAATTAACAGAAATGTACTTCACTAACTCCTAAATATTCATATACAATTAAATAGTGAAGGTTAATATATTTAAAGTAGTTCTTCTATTCTAGTCCGAAAGTTAAGAGAGAAAAGGATTTGAGAAATGTACTTAAAATCTTCAAAATTTATAATGCAAATTTACCTCCTTTTTGGGTTGTCTTAGATTTCATATCAACAAATAATATTAGATTTATGTCTTTTATTTATGATTTAAATTTACAGAGTAAAACATCTCATGGTAACACGACTAAATGAAGATCAATCTTCTAATAGGTCTCACTTGTTTAATGGAAACCATTACAACTATTGAAAGAATAAGACGAAAATATTTATCGAAGGCTTTGATTATGGTTTCTGAAAAATCATTATAAATTAACTACATATTCTCACTTGTTCCCTAATAAAAAGGCTTGAAGAAAGAAAAGAGGAGCAAATACATTGAATATGCTAAAAAATATTGTAGTGTTCTTGAAAGATAATCCGAGTCTCCATGTCATTGGTGCATCCATTCTTGAAGAAGAATGACTTGGTGAATAGCAAAACAAGAAGGAGAAATGGGTTTTATTAAATCATCTTGGGTTGGAGTCAATACATAATCAAATCCTCAACTTCATAGCCACAAAATTATTATGTGATTCTTTAAAATTCTATGAGGTAATAAATAATCATCTTCATAAAGTTTATATTATACCGTTCTCAATTAATTTTTTTATACTAAGTAATTTTTTTTTATCTGAAAGAATTGTATTCGAATGACTTTTACTACTCTAACATTCCTCCCCCACAATTTTATCTTTTTTCTTTTCTACTTCTAAGCATTTTGCCTTGAAATAAGAAATTATATTGATACTTAATATGAAAAAGATCTCCTAACCAAAAAAAAAAAAAAAAAAGTAAACAGAAATGATGAATAAAAAGCAGGTCTTATTTTTTCTTTAGTTACTTCTTAAACGGGGAGGTCCTCTCTATACACTTGAGCTCTTCTTCAGCTAATCAATTCTATTAGTAATGAGACTAAATTTTGTATATGAAAGAATTTTCTTAAAATACTTGGCATACAAAAGATAAATTGGGGAAAGTTATAATATAAATTTTGACAAAAATGACTATTTATTACCTTACAGAAATTTTCATGATCCACTTACCAACCTTGGCGTCTACGAAATTGGGGCTGTCTGGATCTAGTTATGCCTTTGACTCCAACCCCAAGACGATGCAATAAAACCCTTTTTCTCCTTCTTCTTGTTCCGCTACTCACTGAGTCAATTTTCCTCAAGAATGGATGCACAACAAGCATGGAGACTCAGATTATCTTTCAAGAACGCTACAATATTTTTGAGCATATTGAATGTGTTTGCTCTTCTTTTCTTTCTTCAGGGCTTTCTCTCTTCCGCCTCCTCTCGCAACACTCTCTCCTCTGACCAACCCACTTCAGGCTCGTTACCTTACTTTCTTCAGTCTTCAAGACCTTACTCCATATGCAAAAAATTAGCTGTTATTTCACATGGGAATCTGCTAAATCTTTTGTTTTTAAGTATTACTGCTATGTTATGTGTTTGATGGTCTCTCTTTTGCTGTTTAATGAATTGGGAGAATTTATGTGTTTCTGCATAGGGTTATTGTTTGGTGGAATAGATGTTCGTTTGTTTAGTGTAGGGAATTTTGTGTGGGGAATGTTGATTTTGATGTGTAAATTCAGTTATTTTGAGGTTTGGATTAGAGTGATATGTATCTATATATATGGATTGACACTTACCTAGACAAAACTGGAGGCTTTTTTTAGTGTTTTGGTTACCATGTTCGGATTATTTGAGCTCCAAACTAGAACAGAATTACAGGCATATATAGGCTTCTCCCAAATGTTTCTTCTGCTATATGAATATGAAACTAAACTTTAGATACCTTTACTATTTTTCACTATGTTTGGAACAAAGGATCTCCACGTTTTATGTGGAATTTGTTTGCAGATCCACATTTTTATTATTAGTGTGGATTTGCAATTGAGTTCATTTGTTCCGAACATATTCCTGTTTAGAGTTCTTAGATTCATCATTTAGCATTGAAAGTCTAAAACCACAAGCACCCAGAAGCTGAGACTGTTTGTTTCTCATTGTTAATAGTTCACAATGTTGTAGATGGTAAGTGAGCTAAATAGGAAATTAAAGGTCATCTTTGAAGGCAGTGCTCTATAATGATTGAGAAGACATCTTTTACAATATTATGATCTCAAGCTTAAACATCTAGTATTTTGTGCAATTATTTTCCTTCCTTTTCTTCAGGAAATAAATCTATAACAGTTATATAAAAATCCTGACCTTTTGGGATATCTTGAATCCTATTCTTAGTTCTTTGGATTTCCCTCTGTTCGGAAAATAACTTATTGTTGTTTGTCCATGGATGTAAGCGAAAAGTAAGCTGTATGTTTAGTTTGTTAGTCTTTCCTGTATTGCTTTCATTCTCGTCCAAATCCTAACCTCCTATTATGACAAAAGAATCAATTGTTTTTTTTTTTCATTTATTGTATTTTCATTTTCTTTCTTTACCCTTTTGCTGTGTTTCAAACACCCCTGTATGGGCTCTCAACTTGCTGGTTTAACTAGAATCCATTCACAATATAAAATGCAGTTCAGCTCAAGTATATCAGAGAGTGTGAAGAAATTCGCCTTGCTATGCAACCTTTGGAACTCATAAAAAGAGTGAGCACACTGTCTTATACATTTAAAAAAGACAAAGCAGACATCACACTGTTCTATTAGCATACTTTATCTATGCATTCCAGATGTATCAGAAATTTTTAATTAATAATCAGAATGGTGATCTGTCTAAAACTCAATGTATCCTTCCTTGTTGTTTGGAGATTAGGAGTTAGAGTTTGATGAATTGTGTTTGAACAGGAGTTTGATACACCTAATCTCATTGATGATAAGGTCATCTCATGCACAATTATTTTCCATCAACTGATAAAAGTGATGGAATCCTGGAAGTTCATGATACTCCATGTATTTGCTCTGTAGTTGAATCTTTGCCCCTTTTCAGGTGAGGGAAATCCAGCAAGAGAAATATGTGGAACAAGAAACAGACCAGCAGAATGAAGCAAAACAAACTGCAGCAATTGATCTTTCTAAAAGGCTGAAGGATTTCCGCTCCCTTAATGATGCTGCCAGTTTGAAAGGTAACTGAATAAGACTTTTACTTTCCTTAAATATTGTTGCTAGTGATGCTTTTTGGTATAATAAGCTTATATTAAATGTTGGCTTTTTTTAGCGTTTGTGATTCCAGTCCTGCTTATGGGCTTAACACATCTGTTACTATCTGCATCATAGCTTCAAGGATTCTTGTATCAATTTTATCTCAAATATTTGAGCTTAATAAGCATCCTATATAATTATGTCACTTCCACTTCCTTTGGACAGAGAGTCCTTTTTGGCCTCATTATGAATCAAGGCTTGTTTATTAAATGCTACCTCCGGCTATGTAAATGATTTCATGCTCTGACTGCAAAATATTTCCTATTTTTTGTGAGAAGCGAAGATTTCTTATGTTTATCAGTGTTATATGTTAGATATCTCTATACTGTGGAGCAGGGCCGTGAACCCTCTTTTGGAATATTTCTTTGAATTTTTTCTTTTTCTTAAGTTTCTTAATAGATTTTCATGGATTTTTTGGCTCTCACTTGTTTTGGTTTCTGTTTTTACCTTAGGAATCATATTAAATTTTTAGCAAATTCTTTAGTAATGATGTATGGGGAAAAACCATCTTTGACATAAGGAGTTCTTGTTGCTGTGCAGATTGTTAATAGTTAAATTAATAGCAATCATTTACCCCTTCCTCTTATTGTTACTTTTAAACCCCGGAAGCATCTCTAAGTTCTCATCATGAGGTTGTTTGCTTCTTGCTTCTTCATCTGTCTCCAGTTACTGATATTTAGCACCCATTTCAAGAATATATCCGTGGAAAATTTTTAAATTGGAGAAGATGGCAAGAAAAAATTTAATTAAATAATTTGTTTGTTGAACTTTCTGTCTTCTTGTAATCCTTGTTGGGTTATTTGTTGAGCTTGTGGTTTTCTTGTAATTCTTGTTGGGTTATTTTCATTTTAAGAAAAGTTGCTTCATCCACTTCTTCAGCTGTAGAAGAGTGGCGAAGAAGGAAGATGGAGCGAGACAGGCAACGGCAACTTGAGAGAAATGGTACCACTGCATCTCTCTAAAAATTTAGTGCTGCTGATACTTAAATGAGGTGGAACAGAACTGATTGCTGATGCAAGGAGTTGTCTTGGATACATTCTCATAGTATGTGTATATTACAGAAACTCAGTTTATAGTAAAATCTAGAGGTTTTATGCAAGTTAGAAGTTTATAGTCAGATGTTTATGCTTTCGCTTATAGAACAGGCTCAAGCCTTTAATTTTATTGATGTAACCAGAATACAGCATCTTTATTTACCTGTTCTTGATACATCGAGTAGAAATTTGGTATATTCTACAAGTTTGTAAGGTCTTTCATGCGTTTCTTCTTTCTTAGAATCAGATTGTTTCTCTACATGATACTTAACCTTCTTTATGAAAATGCAGGGGGGGGTAAAAAAGAAAGAGCTGACACTTTAGACAACACACTGAAATTTTATTTTTGTATTACAGTAAGAAAAGTTTGTGATTTTTCTAGTTTGAAATTATATTTCAACGTAATCTGTGCAGATAATTTTTAAAATGTGTGTGTGTGTGTGTGTATACATGTAATCATCAAGGTAGATGACATAGGATGTAAACAAATTAAATCATTGTTTCCATTTATTTGAGTATCGTAATTACAGTTTTCTTGTCATAGAATTGAAAATAATATACTTTTAAAATCACAGACGTTTTTGTTTCAAAAGAAGCTGTTTTGACAACTAAATATTTTTTTCTTTAATACATGACAATTAAAAATAAATACTCAAAATCTTGAAATATTCTAAATAAGTTTGGTTCAAAATATCTTAAGACATATATATTATCTACACCCTGGAAAGTTGCAGGCGCAGTAAACATGACAAATTTTCAGCTGGCAGGGTAAGTTTTTCATGACTGACTTCATCCAGGAAATGCAATAAGGATGAGTGTTTAATGATCTATACTGCTTGGCTTCAGTATCCACTACCGCAGCAGCTGCAGCAGACGGCCTTCCGAACTGCTTATTTAAACCATTTCTCTCCCTCCAACAATGACTTAAATTTTAGGAGGAAAAAAGAAAGGCATACCTACCAGGAAAAAGAACCAAAATATTAAAAAATAAAAAGAAATTCAAAAGACAGATATGTACATTTCTGCATTTCCAGCATCATGTTATTTGCATGGAGCTTACATGGTGCCAACTCCTCATTCCTTGTTTGATGCTGAATCTCCGAGAATCATTCTCCGGGAATCAGAATCAAACCTCCTTGCTCATCCCCATTTTTTTGAAGAAACAATTTACAGCTGAAACTTACATTTTTCATACAAATTCCTGTACACAATTGTCTACTCCAGTCAAATTCAGTATTTACAAAATGAAAGTACAGGATTCACGCAGTCTGCATGTAAGCTTTCAAAACCTCACAGCAAGTTCAGCAACCGATCGCAACAGACTGATGGTTACAACGGCTTCATCTACATTTCTGAAATGGGGTATTAATGTCAAAAGGTCAGTGATATCACCATAGTACTCGAGCTGATTTCCATCTTACACCATTCATTTCCCGTTTCTCTTCACCTTTTTGAAGCTTTTTGTAGCATGAGCTAAAAGCAACAAAACAAGGTGATAAAACCACTACAGCAAAGCTGTCATCAATGCCACTTTAATCATGTCTTAGTAAATTTGTAGCAATTACTTGTAACAGACGAGATGAGGCCAAAAATTAAGATAATCAGGCCAGTAATATGTTCTGGCGTGTCAATTCCCACCTGCAAGGAAAAAGATTCCTTAGCTATAATGAGATGCAACTATAAGACTGCTAGAAACTAAAGGCAAGTAACAGTTCACCAAATGTTTACTACCACTTCACATTCTTTTAAAACATGAAAAAACAATTGCAAAAAGTGTGAAGATAGTTAAATGTGTATTTTATTGAATATTAAACCCTATATATCCAAGTTTTTTAAAATAGAAAAAATAAACCATTAATTATATTAATTATATATGGTATGTTTTACTCTAATGCTCTTTAACCTAATGACAAACTCTCTTTAACACTCCCCCTCAAATTGATAGATAAATATTGTTCATCCTCAGCTTGCTAATAATAGTGCGCATGTTAGATTGTTTGACTTTTAATCAACACATTTGCAAGCTAAGAGCTAGTCGGCATATACAGGTACATTCGCCGTCTATTTTTTCTTTGATGAAATGTTTGCCAACTTCAATATATTTGGCTCCATCATGTTGCACCCGGTTATGGGCAATGCTTACGGCCAATTTATTTTCACAGTATACGTACATGAAGTTGTTCTCATGCGATTTTTAGATCTTCTAAAATTCTCTTTAACTATAGTAATTCACATACTCTTTGAGCTATTGCTTGAAATTCTAATTTTGCAATCAACCTTACAACTACATTTTGCTTCTTACTCCTCCACATATCCACGTTACTCCTAAAGAAGATACAATAACTCGTAATAGGTCTTCTATCCACCATTGATTCTATGTAGTCTACATCCGTATAGACTTCTATGAGTAATTTGTCATTCTTTCTAAATATTATCATCTCTCATATGACCATTTTAGGTAATGCAACACTCTATAGGTTGTCTGTAAGTATACTTCTTTATGGTTGTGCATGAACTGACTTATGACACTTAATTCCGTAGGTTATTTCAAAAATAAAATACTTAATGGCGTAGGTGATATCAGATCTTGTATGTAACAAGTATATCAGTCTCCCAACTAATCTCTAACACATTTTCTTATCTCCTAACTTATCATCTTCTATCTGTCCTAGTTTATGATTGAAATCTTTAGGAGTACTAACTGACTTACATGCTAGTTTGTTTATACCTCTTAATAAGTCATGAAAGTATTTCTGGGAGATAAAGATCCTTATTTTAAGCGGGCGACTTCAACTCTCAGAAAGTACTTTCAATTACCTAATTTCTTGATTTTGAATTCTCTAATTAAACATCACTTAAACGTCAATTTACCTTTTTCATCATTCCTTTGTTATAATAATATCATTAACAGTTACTAAGAGCGCGATAAATCCCCTTATCTCAAAATTCTTGATAAATAAAGTGCGGTCTCCTTGAGTTGCTTGTCTCCCAAGCCTGTCATTGCCCTTGAAAATCTACAAAACTATGTTCTAGGCGATTGTTTAAATACATAAAATGTCTTCTTCAATTCACAAACTTTATACGGTCCTACCCTCTGTTATAGTTGCTAATCAAAATAAGTAGCTAAAGATAGCAAGATCCACACCGTGTTCATGTGGCAGTAAGTATAGTTCTTGAGAACATATGTAGCAGTAAGAACGTTTCACCTTAATATTGTTTTGGGATATGATTTTAAAATATAAAAACTCTATCGGTCAACAAGAAGGTAACAATTCTGACGTTCCGCCACTTTGTTCTATTGTGGAGTGTAGAAGTATGACCATTCATGGATAATCTCCTTTTAGTGGAAAAATGAGGAGATTGTGTGATTAGAAAAGTATTTTACATTATAAGTGTGAAATCATTTTATATGAATTCTAAATTGGGTTTTTACCATTTTGCAAAAATGGGGCATTATGTGGCTACCATCTGATTTGGATTTTGAGTACAAAAATCTATGTAATATTAGTGCAATCACCAATAAACTACACAAACAATCGAGCCCAAGAAATATTGAGAATATGAGATAACTTCCAAATATCACTATGGATTAAAGAAAATGGAATCATACTTCTTTTATTGTTGTTAGAAAATTGCACATGCTTATGTTTGGCTAACTCACATAAATCGCTACGTGAATTCCCATATCAAAATTTTTAAATAACAGAGAAAACATAACATTTGAAATGAAAAAGAATGGATGGCCAAGAAATTTATGGTAGAGCCAGAACTTGTGTGGTTAGGGTTGGTGGAAATAGCAAAAAGAGTTCACCATATGTATCAAAGTAATATAATCTGTTTCTAATCTCAGTACGTCCAATCATTTACCCGAGTTCTAATGAAGTTAGAAAGAGAAAAAAAGAATGTTACCTTGCAATTCAAATTTTGTGATAATTTGATGGCTAACACAAGATTTGTACATAGTTTAAGAACATGCAACACATTTTTAAGAACAGGTAGGACTCAGCTTGATGTGGTCCTTCCTAGCAATGTGCCTAGAGAATCATCCATCGTGATTATTGTCCTACTACTGGGGCATGACACATACATATAAAAGTATTTAAAAGTATTTGTCACATTATCAGTGGCCCTGAATCTACTATCTATGAGTTTCTAAACGGTCGATATAATACATTAAAACCATGCAAGAAAAAAGATATGTCTGAGTGTTTCATCTAACCTGTACCTGTGGATTTCTAAAGATCTTCTAATCTGCTTTACAATCATTTTATCTCAGCCTTAAATTCCCTGAGATCACTAATTTGGTCTTCCCCCTTCTGATGGGCCATATAGGCTATCTATGAGACTTTTGTAGAGTGCTCTGTAACAACAATCCTTGCTTGAGGTATTGAGTTTGTCATGGAGTTCCAAACATTTAGTTTTGGTGGCTGACATTTTGCAAAAAGTACACCAAATATTATTCCTATTATTGACAATGAGCTTGAAATTTCCTGCTTGGCTTAGCTCCTTTATCTGTTGGCATGGGTTGGGGCCTTTGGAGATTAGTGTTGAGCTGGTGGTTGACCTAAATTCTAATATGATCTCTCCTACTCTCTTCTGCTAATACAATAGTAATTGCCTCATTTCGTAATGATATTTCGTCTTTACTTAAGATTTGAATCCGTACTTGATCAAACTCCTGTTTGAGACTTGCCAAAAACTTATAAGCCCGATATTTATCCACAAACTATTTTAGGCAGGCTGCATTCTTACTGCAGCCTATTGTGAGACCCCAATACAGACCCAATTATTGTCACCAACCTTTCAACATGTTAGAACATTTAATGACTAACCTGCTTTCTTACTTTATGCACTATATCTTAACATTCAAGTCATAAATTTGAACTGCATCTTTGATTTTAGAATTGATTTCCCTAATTGCATCCCCTCCTCCTTTGGTGGTAGACAATAACAAAACTGTTTTACTTATCTCTTGCTACATAGAGTCCTGAAGCGCGCTTCCTCATCCCATGCGTCAAAGATGGGATCCCTTGATTTTGGTCCAGCGGCTAAGCTTTTCTTTTCTCTTGAGAGAGATCCAAATCAATTGCAACCAACTCAAGGGTCCTTCCTAGTAAAGCAATAAGCAGCCTAGATTGGCTGAAATTCGGTGTTGTATTGGGTAAGGTTTCCCATGTGAGAATTTATTCATGTACTTTGGATGTAATCTCCAACATATTTAAGAGTTGTACGACAATTAAGGCTAAAAGGTCACGGGAAAAATGTTACCAGTAAACAAAGCAGTTGTGTCTTGGACAGAAGCACCACCTAGAGCGATTGAGCAGGACAGAACCTGGACAGGACTTAGACGCGCATAGCAGGATTAGTCATGTGTTGGTCTGTAATAATTGAAAAAAAAAAAAAAAAGAGGAAAAGGGGAGGGAAACGATGCCGTTTTAAAGAGGAGAAAACAACGTCGTTTTGCAGATGGGAGAAAACGACGTCCTTTTGAAAAAGAAAAAACGACATCGTTATGCAAGGGGGAATACGACGCCGTTTTGAGGAAACTGGTGGGATATAAATAGGGGGCGGGGAAGGAAGGAAAAAAAAAGGAAAGAAAAAGAAAAAAAAGGACAAAGAACAGAGGAAGAAGGGGGCAGGAAAGAGAAAGAGGAGAGGAAGGAAGGTTCCAGAAGGAGAGAGAAGGGAAGTGGAGCGAAGAGAAGAGGAGACCGCGGAAGGTGATAGCGCGATCGACAGGAAGAAGGAAGAAGGAAGATGGAAATGGGAGGTACGGTAATATATTTCAAATACGTGTGTTGATTTGAGATTTGAAATGTGGATGAGAAATTTGAAGGTGTGGTGTGTGTTTGTGAATACTTACGGAGGTGGCAGTGTACGGAGGAGGCGGTGTAGGGTAAGTGTGGGCGATAAGGCGTGTGGAAGGAAGTTGGCCGCGTGAGAACCGCGGGAGGAGAGAGAAAGAAGGTGACGGTGCGGGGGAGGTCCGAGAGAGATGGAGGAGTGTGGAGTGAGTGGAGGCCAGGAGAGAGAGAGGTTGGCAGTGCGAGTGGAATCCGAGAGAGAGGTAAGGGTGGGGAGTGAGTGGAGGCCGAGAGAGAGAGAGAGGTTGGCGGTGTGAGTGGAGTCCGAGAGTGAGGTAAGGATGTGGAGTGAGTGGAGGCCGGGAGAGAGAGAAGGGTTGGCGGTGTGAGTGGAGGCCGAGAGAGAAGTAGGGGTGTGGAGTGAGTGGAGGCCGAGAGAGAGAAAGATGTGCGATGTTAGTGAGTGGTGTGAGAGGGAGCTGGATTGTGTGAGCGACGCGGGAGGAGAGAGAAAGATGTAGTGGCTATGAGGACGAAGTCCGAGAGAGAGGTAGGGAGGTGAAGTGAGTGAAAGCCGGGGGAGGGAAGGATCCGCGGCGGGAGTGAGGTACATGAGGGAGTGGAGTGGGATTGCTGGAGCCTTGGGGTGTAGGCAGTGTAAGTAGAGTCCGTGGCGGCAGGGGAAAGACGGCGTGAGTGGGGACTCCTAGAGTATGTCGTAGGTAGGGGGCAAAGAGGAGCAGTGGGAGAGAATGATCAGCGTGTGTGTGCGTGGCCCGTTAGGGGTCGGTAGGGGGACGATGGTTGCCGAGGTTGGTGACGAAAGTGAATGAAACTGGTATGCGTGCGTGGCCTGGTAGAGGTCGAGAGGTAGCTGATGGTCGCCGATGTTGGTGACGGGAGAGAATGATCAGAGTGTGTGTGTGTGGCCTGGTAGGGGTCGATAGGTGGTTAATGGTCGCCGATGTTGGTGACGGGAGAGAATGATCGGAGTGTGTGTGTGGCCCGATAGGGGTCGGTAAGTGGATGATGGTCGCCGATGTTGGTACGAAAGTGAATGAAAATAGTGTGCGTGCGTAGCCCAGTGGGGGTCGAGAGGTGGTTAATGGTCGCTGATGTTGGTGACGGGAGAGAATGATCGGAGTGTGTGCATGTGGCCCGATAGGGGTCGGTAGGTGGATGATGGTCGCCGATGTTGGTGACAAAAGTGAATGAAAATAGTGTGCATGCGTGGCCCAATGGGGGTCGATAAGTGGTTAATGGTCGTCGATCTTGGTGGTGGGGGGCATCACTGGCACGCCTGGGGTGGCGTTGGGGGACGGAAACCAAGGGTATGTAGGACTGTGGGATACCGGGGGGGGTACTTGGGTTAAGTAGTGAACCGGTGGTAGAGGCATGGGGTTTTATATTGTTGCATCTCACACCTGTGTTTTGATATTTACTGTACTGTGTTAGATGAACTCACTCTTTACTCTTTACAGATGATGTAGGAACAGAGTCCGGATCGAAGTTGCTGGCGTCCGAACCTAGTGTGTAAAATAACAGGATAAAGATTTTCGTTTCTTTTGGCAGAATAGAATGTGTAACAATTGATGGCAGCATAGATATTGAGTACGGTTGTATTGTATGAGATGTCTTGTGCATGATAGTAGGTTTATCTGAATCATTGAATAAGGGATCGTGATAGTGTTTCCTTGTGCATGACCGATTAATTATGGAATTAGTTGTTTGGTTGATTACGCCCTAAACGTGAAAAGAAGGAAAAAAAAAAATGGGCGTTACATGATCTTTGCACAGCTGCTGGTGTGCAACCAAGGAGGCTAGGTGCATGGCTATAACAGGGTTGCCCAAGCAGGGACTGTGCAGGTGTAGGCTTGCCGTTCTTAATGACTGGCGACTGGAGACTGGCAGCTGAGCAATTCCTTTTTGTTGCTTCTGGCCATGAGGTTTTTGCAGCTAGGGCCAGTTATGAAGGTCATCTTGTGTTGGAGATGGTCAGTCTGTGGTGGTTAGCAGTTAGAGATGTAACACCCAATAATTTCTTTTATTTTTATTTTTTATTTTTAAATATAGTTATTTATTTATTTAATTTATTTAAAATTATTTTATTTTATTTTATTTTAATAAAAAAAGAATAAAAAATTTGTTAAGAATTAAATTAAAAAAAAAATTTGGAAAAAATTGGTGAAATTTTGAATTTTGGGAATATTTTTGAAAGAAAAATCGAAAACCAGTAGTCAAAACGCAATTTAGAAAAATTGCGCCACGTCAAATGCTCGATCAGTAGCCCCGACCAACCAGGACGCGTCAGGTGGCAGAGGCGTTGACGTGAGAGGCCACGTGGGCAATCCGCGTGCGCGCGATCGAACGACTGAGGTCCGTTCCCGCGCGCACGGACGACCTAGATTGAAATCGCGCGCGGACAGACCAGATTAAATCGCGATGAACAGTGCAGATTCACTCCCTATTTAATCGCGATCGGACGGTCCAGATAAAAACGATGGACGGCCCAGATCAAAAGTGAATGGGTATAAATAATCCCATCTACACCCAAACACAAACCCTAACTGCCAGAATCTCTCACCGGAGAAGATAGCCCAACTGCCGGGGAGCCGACAGCCTAGCCTCCACTCGCCGCCGCACCGGAACCTTTTTCGACTGCAAAAAAAGTTAAAAATTTCTCCTCTTGCACGAAATTCAATTTTAAACCCACCCATGGCCAAATTGGAATGAAAGAACCGGCCAATTGGTTGAAAAATGCCCACGAAGCCCGGCGGCGCCACCGCAGAAAATTTCACAAACCACCTCTGATGAAGCCCTTCCCGATTCTCGTTTCGCGTAATTTTTCCACCATTGTAATCACCGTTCTCTTCTCTACAGGTTGATCGGAGCAAAACACCCAACCACAACGCAAGCCGGAGGAGCCGTCGCACCGGAGAGCCCTGTCACCGGTGAGTTTTAGTTTTCTACGTTTTTTTGGCCAACCGAGGGCCTTAAGTGTGTTTTCTCGCAGGAATTTATACAAATTTGGCTGAAATCGGCTGAAAACAGCCAACTCGAGGCGGATCACCGCCGCGCGCCAGAGCACGGTGGAACTGCCATTCCGAATTTTCAAAATTGGCTGAGCCCTGGGACTGATTTTTGGGTTTATTTGGGACATTTGTAGGTACCGTAGGCGCATTTCAGTTCTCGGAAGAAAATTTAAGAAACCCAAGGACTGCCCGTAGGCGTAGTGAACCATTTAGCTTTTCGACGTCAAATCAAGTAAGGGCCCCTTACCCTATTTCCTATCATAAATTTGAAGTTTGAATAAATAATAATACGGTCTTTTGTACAAATTAAATATGTGTATAATTAATTACGGATTGCTAATGGAGCCTGAATCGGACATTATTTTCTGTTGATTTCTGTTGATTTATTTTACAATCTAAAAGCATGATGGTATCTGGTTTATCTTCTTTATAGTTTAAATGCATGTATTACTGTCTTACTTGATCACTATTTGATTTTGCGATTTAAGATATGATTGCATCATCATATGCATGTTCATTTGTTTATGTATTATGTTTGATTTGGTAACGGGAACTAAGGGAAAACAAGAAATGGGTGTGATCAAATAAAACAGATAAGACGACAGCCTCACTAGATATCCTGAGAGATGGTGGACGGACCGGGTTCATATGAAATTCTACCGTGAACCTTGTCTCATACCGGACGGGGTAGAGAGACTTGTCATTTGGGCGCTCATACCAGACGGAGTATGGAGACGGTCCACTTCACCCTCATACCGGATGGGGTATTGAGGTTTAATATCTTGGTGCACATACCGGACGGGGTATGGGGACGGCTCTGTAATTAAGACTATTAAAAAAGATTGTTCACGTGTAGCGAGAACACCCCTATGGATCCCCATGGATACTAGTGGGTTGGTGAAACGAGAAATGGTTATGATTTAGTTATTGTTAATGAATATAAATTTATGATATGTTCTATGTTACGGATTGTGCATGAAATTATGATATGTATGATGTTATTGTCTCTATAGGTTATTTTCATAAATTCCACAATGGTAAGTGAATTGTAAATGATTTTACGATTGATAAACAAATTTGTTAAATTTAGTGCTCCATTAGTTGTTTTGATTTTCTATCAACCTTTACTTCTGTGCTGGTGTTATAGTGTGATATCCTTACTGAACTAGCGTAACTCACCCCTTATTTAACCATTTCAGATCAAGAGAACCTGATTTCCGAGTACGATCCAGTAGATGCTAGATACTTTGTATTTTCTTTTACTTTTCTCATTTCTTGTGTTTCTTTCAGAGAATTCATTCCGTTATATTTGTTTAGTACTTTTAAGTTATTATGTAAAGGATGTAAACCTTAACCTTTTATTTCGCTTCCGCACTTAAATTATTATATATTTCTGTTTGGATTTCCGGGGTCGTTATAAGAGAAGTGGTGGTTGTGTGACCTAGATCGGGTTGGAGGCAAACACATGACAGGGGACAGGTGCGGTTGGACTACATGACTGCAGGTGCGGCTGGACTGTGCGACAATAGGACTGGTAGAGGCGAGCCACCAATCTGATGGTATAGGAGGCCGCTGTTGGTTGCAGGAGAAGTCATCGCAGCTTGTGGCTCTGTTTTCTCTGGTTGATGTCCATGATGAAAGCCCACTTGACTGTTGAAAATCATAGGTTGTGGTGGCCAGCTATAAAAACGTTGGACTCTGATCTTTAGAGGTTCTCTCATTTCGGCAATAAAAACTTAATAGGGTTTGTAAAAGAGTTTATGATTTCTTAACTTAGAGTTCTGATACTACATGAAAAATAGTTAAATGTGTATTTTATTAAATATTATAGTTTTATATATATATATATATATATATATATATAAGTTTTCTAAAATAGAAAAGGAAATGGATCATTAATCACATAGGGTGTATTTTACTTTAATACTCTTTAACCTAATTACATACTCCCTTTAACCTAATTATATACTCTCTTTAATAAAAAGAAATGTTTGTCAAATGACCACTTGGTAGCTTTTGAGAACCAAAACATAAGATTTTCAATTACTCAAGCATCCAACCACAGTTGACAGCATTGAACTTAAGGTGAACATGAACTATGCCCACAAATAAATAAGACAAATACATCAAAACTATCAAGTGACCCATGAACGTGATGCTATATTTTTGAAATGAAGTTTACTTGTGAATTCATTTGGAAATCCAAACATTTTAAGCATGCGCAAAAATTTCTTGCATAAATGATGAAATTTAAATCGAATATACTAGGAGTTATATTTTTATCATTTTGTAAGAGTTTTCCATCATATCGTAGTTAAAATCGCTGTAGTTCTCCAATTAAATTCCATAAATGAAGTTTGTTTTTTCCTAACATATCCTAAATGTGAAAAAACCTCCAAACTGCTCACTGCATTTAACACGGAACTGTTTCTTGAGGCCTGCCTTGAGAAGCAGCCAAGAATGCCCTGGCAAGCTTCTAATGAGAAAAAATCATGCACAAATTGTGAACAACCATTTACAAGTGGCAAATAGCCAACAAAGGAGATAATTTTAACCTACAATAATCATGAATATGAGACTGCAAATTGCTTCCAAGGAAGTGACCATCAAAGATCAGCGAGAAAATTAAGAGGGAGAAAAAAACAAAAATTTGTAAACATCTAGATAAACATCTTGCACTTAAACATGAAGCATTTTTTTTTTTTTGATGAAAGTGAGTGAGTATATTTATTAAGGACGCCAAGGAAGCGTAACCCATGTACACGTAGAAAGGAACACTTGAACATTAAGCATGGGCAGTGCCCTACAACCCTTTTTTTTTTTTTTTGAGATTAAAAGAATGAAACTAATAAAAAGACACCAAGGGGATGTTGCCCATTTACAAAATATTTACATCACAGTTAAAGTATCAATGATTTTTCCAAAATCATCCCATCTATATAAGTCATGATCCAAAATCAAAGAACCAAAGACGTGTATCTATTTATTTCTAATTTTTTCTAACTCCCTCTCACACTTATCAAAAGCTCTACTATTCCTTCCTTCCCAAGCTACCCAAAATATAGTTAATGGAATAAGAGTTATAAATTTATT
>NW_019014633.1:282314-292676 GCF_000150535.2 Carica papaya
CCCAAATCGAAACACACGAGGGCAATACATAAAAATTAAATGAGAAATAGACAAATTAAGGTAGTAGAGTTTGATTATAGTGTTGACCAATTACATATAATCTCTTTAGATATATATATACACAGAGAGAGAGAGAGATAGAGAGAGAGAGAGAGAGAGAGAGAGTCGTGGGTCAAAAAGTCAGGGTAGAAAGGGTTTGTGGGGGGTGGTCAAAGTGAAGAAAAGCACTTGTTGTTAATTGAATTGGGACTTGTAATTTGATAGATTTAGGACGATAAAAAGAACAATAAACTATTATTGTGTCTTTAGTTTTTTCTTGTTTGTTTATTGAAATATTTAGAGTGATTATCATATCATGAGTTGGCTAAGTGAGAAAAAAAAAAGCAGATAACTTCTGATTTAGTCGGCGTAGTGCCCAACAGCCCAAGTGATTATGGGAATGGGATAAGATTGATGGACAAGTTTGGCTCATCATTATATATACATATATATACACACTATTATTAAAGTGTATGATGTGATTATTATTATTTTTTTGAGCTAATGACGCAATATTTGATGTTTTATTATTTTTATGACTAGTTTGCTCTAATTTGTGATCTTCTTCGTTATTATTAATGCAGGAATTTTTTTAAAAAATAAATGTGGATCTAAAATATATCCATAATGAAACAAAGAGAATAAATAAGTAAACGGAAATATTTTTAAATTTATAACAAAAGAAATTTATATATTCTACCATAAATTTTTTAAGTTAATACCTTGATCTTTTAAACTTTTTATACTCTCTTGTGTAGTAATAATGTGATAAAAAAAATATATAAACGTAGAATTTAAGAATCATGACCGTTTATTTGTAACCTTAAATTTTTGTTATTTTAAATTTTATCCATCACAAAATTAAAAATTACGTTATATAAAATAAAATTCACACTTTAATTTGATGCATTAAAATTTAAAATATTTATAACCGTACTAAATTACTTAAACAAATCTAATTAAATTTGATAACCTTTTATGCACAATAAACTCCTATATAAATTTACACGATTGATTAAAACTCAATAATTATTTTTTTATCAAACATAAAATTAAAATTTATAAAAAAAAAAATAGTAATTTATTTTCGCAATAACTAATAACAAAATCTTCTAACAAAAATATATAAAAATATAAATACAACTTAAACTTACAATGTTTTATAAAAAAAAAAAATCAATTATTTAACCAACTAATATCTTAATATTTTACCAATATAGAAAATGAGTTATTTTTAAAATACAAACATGTTAGTAAAATCACAAGTAGCTAATTTTCACAAAACAACTAAGACTTATTTTGAAATGCATAAACCCACAATTGATTAAAATTTTAACCCTAAATTTACCAATCAAGCTTTCTTGTGGAAGGTGAAAAATGGTAAAACTCAGAAAGTGGTTTGAAGGTATTTCGGCTTATGATGACTTCCACTCATCTTAAACAATGCATTAAATTTTTTTACCACACATCTATAACCTATACTAACTATGCATAGTGGTACATATGATATATATATATATATATAAATATTATTGTTAATCTCATATTCACAAATTTAGGGTCTTAAGGATTACTTCACAATTACACAATTAAAATTAAAATTTTACTAATTTAGGTAAAATTTAAAATATATTATTTTAGTTTCACTTAAAATTATTTAAAGGGTTAGTTTTTATTTTTTTATTTTAATAAAAAATGTGTATTTTATAATAGTAAAAATTATGGTTTTCTATATAAACTTCACCAATATTTAACTATATATATATATATAGTCTAAATTCCCAAAAAGCCTAGTGATAGGGGTAGGCCGGTCAAAGTCTTTAAACATATATTAATATCGTGTTAATGTTGGAAGGTAATTAATTATATAATTAAAACTAGTTGTCATAATTTTCGTTTTGAAATTCAATTGCAATTGCAATTGCAAAGATCTATCCTTGGGATATGTACTTGCATTTACAAGATTTTGTTAGGCACAAATAACGTTTAAAATCTAAAAATCATAATGTAAAACACGTTTATGCTAATTAATTAGGTTAAAGAAATTAATACGGCCACAATCACAACCCAAAATCCCCAACCAAACTAAATCAAGACAAACTTAATGTTTATGCGGACCATCTTATTTATATTTGAAGACATATAAAGAATTATAGAAATCAAAATTATTTTTTGATCAGTAAGTCTCCAAAAAGTTGGAATGTATATGATCATAATTATGTAGAAGATACACTAAGGTTAATTTTTTGTTTTGTATTTCATACACATATACAAAAATCTTACTTCTATCGGTTCGCAATAACGAGAAAACAGTCATTAAGTAATCGTGAATAAACTTCAACAGTTAACATAGTAACTTATGATGAAGATTTCCTTTTGCTTCCTCTTGAACAGACCATGCTCAATCTTCCGTTTTCACATCCTAAGATCATAGCTGGTATCACCGTCTTCAATAAAAGGAGTAGGTAAAATTTATTTTTGGTAGAAAGAAGAGACTTTGGTGACTAATTATTGAAAAAACTTTTCTATGTTTATGACTTCAAATATTGAGATGATAATACTCAACTAGTTTTCTTATGGTTAAATAACTTGAATTTAATAATGATTTATAATTATTTTCATATAAAAAGTTTTTATGCTTAATTGAATAAAGTTTTACATATAATACATTTGAACTCGAGAGCTTGAGAGAATTTTGAGATGAATTGACTGATTAATTTTTTATCTAGCCTTTACATATATATATATTTTTAAATAAAAGTTAAATTGTCTACTGGATTAGGATGATAGTAAGATGGATTTTATACAATAAAGAGAGTGATACAAAATATATAACACCCAAGTAATTTAATTTTTATCTTACTATTTTTATTTTTATTTATTTGATTTTTTTTGATTTTTAATTAATTTAATTTGATTTAATTTAATTTAATAAAAATAATAATAATGATAAAATTGGGTAAAAATATTATTTGGATTTAATTGAAATTGATTTTGAGAAAAAATGGGTGAAAATTTGGATTCTGGGGGTGTTTTTGAAAAGAAAATCAGAAACCGGGGGTCAAAACGCAATTTAGAAAAGTTGTGCCACGTTAGCACCCACCTCAACGGCCCGGTCAGCAGCTCCGGCAAACCAGGACACGCCGCATGGCAAGGAAACGCTGACCAGGGGACGGGCCACGTGGGTGATCTGCGTGCGTGCGATCGGACGGTCCAGATCCGTTCCCGCGTGCACGGACAACCCAGATCAAACATGCGCACGGACGGCCCAGATTTACGCGTACGGACGACCCAGATTGCCTCGCGATGGACGGTCCAGATTTAATCTCAATTAAATCGCGATCGGACAGTTCAGATTTAATCTTGATGGACGGTTGAGATTAAAAGGCAAAGAGTATAAATAACCCCACCCACACCTGACCACAAAACCCTAGCCGCCAGTGCCTCGCCGGAGAAGAAGAACCAGACGCCGGATGAGCCGGTCGACGCCACCCGCCGCCGCGCCGAGGAAGTTTTCGACCACCGATCGAGGTAAATTTTCTCCTCCTGGCTCGTTTTTCGATGCTGAGTCTGCCTATGGCCAAACCGGAGCCAAACCATCGGCCAAACGGTCGGAAAACCTAGCCAAAGTCCAGCGGCGCCGCTGCGTCCCCCCTCTGTTTTTGCCTCCAATGAGGCCCTTCTCAAACTCCGTTCGATGCAAATTTTATACCACTATGATCACCGTTCTTTTCTCTACAGGTTGATCGGAGCAAAACATCAAAACGCGACTCACGTCGGAGGAGCCGCCGCACCCGAGAGCATCGCCGCCAGTAAGTTTCAGTTTTTCGTAATTTTTTTGTCCCACCGAGGGCCCTGAGGTTGTTTTATCGCAGGGACCGATGCAAGTGTGGCCGAATTCGGCCGAAAACGGCCAACCCGAGGCGAATCGCCGCCGCAAGTGTGGTCTCGTATGCATGAACTATGGTTTCTTTTATTATGGTTTGTATTATGGTGAACCCGGTACTGTATTATCTTATTTGGTGTCAATTACTGGTTTACATGTTGTGTATGATTAGATGATTGAGATTAAGGAAAAAGGTAAAAATATTATGGGAATTGATAAGTGGAAAATGTGGACAGCCTGACTAGATATCCTGAGAGATGGTGGACGGACCGGGTCCGTAGGGAACCCTACCGGGAACGTGGTCTCTCATACCGGACGGGGTATGGAGACCTTATGTGTTTTGGCGCCCATACCGGACGGGGTATGGGGACGACCCGTTTCACCCTCATACCGGACACCATGGTTTTGGCGCCCATACCGGACGGGGTATGGGGACGACCCTGGAATCATGTTGTAAATGTTAATGATTCACGTGTAGCGGGGACCGCCTTTGGATCCCCAGGGATACTAGTAGGCTGGTAAAATAGGAAATGTATTTTCTGATGATTGAAATGTAAAGGTATGATATATGTTATGTTATAAAATGTATATGGTTTCATGATATTATAAGGTTATTGTTTTCATATGTTGTTTTCATAGATCTCACCGAGATAAGTGGACAGTAAAGGTGTAACACCCAAAATAATTTTTTCTATTTTATTATTATTATTTATTTAATTTAATTTAAATTAATCTTTGTGAATATAAAAATATTAATAATGATAAAATTGGGTAAAAATATTATTTGAATTTAATTGAAATTAATTTTGGAAAAAAAGGGTGAAAATTTGGATTCTGGAGGTATTTTTGAAAAGAAATTCAGAAACCGATGGTCAAAACGCAATTTAGAAAAATTGTGCCCCGTCAGCACCACGTTAGCAGCCACGTCAGCAGTCCAGTCAGCAGCCCTGGCCAACCAGGACCTGCCGCATGGCGAGGCCACGCCGACCCGGGAACGGGCCACGTGGGCGAACCGCGTGCGCGCGATCGGACGGCCCAGATGCGTCCCCGCGCGCACGGACGGCCCAGATAAAGCGTGAGCACGGACAGCCCAGATGTACGCGCACGGACAGCCCAGATGCACACGCACGGACGGCCCAGATGCACGCTCACGGACGCCCCAGATTTAATCGCGATGGACGCCCAAGATTTAATCCAAATTAAATCGCGATCGAACGGCCCAGATTAAATCAAAATGGACGACTGTGATTAAAAGGCAAAGGGTATAAATAAACCCCCCACACCTGACCACAAAAACCCTAGCCGCCAGCCCTCGCCGGAGAAGACGAACTAGACACTGGAGGAGCCCGCCGCCGCCACCCACCGCCGCACCGATGAGTTTTCCGACTGCCGATCGAGGTAAATTTCATACCCCCGGCTCGTTTTTCAATGCTGAGTTCCCTTGTGGCCAAATCGGAGTCAAACTCCCAGCCAAACGGCCGAAAAACACGACCGAAACCTAGCGGCGCCGTCGCGCCCCTCCTCGGTTTTTGCCTCCGATGAGGCCCTTCCCAGCCTCCGTTTGATACAATTTTTATATCACCGTGATCACCATTCTTTTCTCTACAGGTTGATCGGAGCCAAATCACCAAAACACGAACCACGCCGGAGAGCCGCCGCATCCGAGAGCACCGCCGCCGGTAAGCTTCGATTTTTCGTAATTTTTTGGCCCCCCGAGGGCCCTAGGGTTGTTTTATTGCAGGGACCGATGTAAGTGTGGCTGAATTCGACCGAAAACGGCCAACCCGAGGTGAATCGTCGCCGCAAGCAGCGACGCCGTCGCCGGAACACGGCGGAGCCGCCGTGCCGGAATTGCGATATTGGCCGAAAGGGGCCCTAGGTCTGATTCTGAGATTTTTGGGACACGTGCAGGTACCGGTAGCATGTTTCAGTTTTTGAGAAAAAAAATTCAGGAAAATTAGGGATAACTCGCAGGCGCTCGGAAAAGCCTATTTCGGATCCCGAAAACAAGTAAGGATTCCTCACCCTATTTCCTATCACAGTATTAGAGTGCAATAAATGATAAAATGGTATTTCATGAATCAATAGCTGTGTGAAATTGTTTAAGGTTGCTAATGGAGCCCGAGTCTAGTGTATTTGTCGGTCAGTTATTGTTTGTTCTATTTTACAGTTTTAAATGCAGTATGATGTCTGATATTTTTATTTCATAGTTTCGTGTGCATGTATAACTGTTTTATTGATTATGGACTGAATGACTGAGAAACCGATGTTGTGTGTTGTTTTGTTGACATGAACTACTGGTTTGCATGTTTGTGTGTGACTTGATGATGGTGACTAAAGAAAAAGGGATAAAAGGTTATGTGAATTGGCAAACAGATAATGTGGACAGCCTGACTAGGTATCCTGGGAGATGGTGGACGGACCGGATCCGTAAGGAACCCTACCGGAAATGTGGTCTCTCATACCGGACGGGGTATGGAGATCTTATGTGTTTTGGCGCCCATACCGGATGGGGTATTGAGGTTCATGGTTTTGGCGCCCATACCAAACGGGGTATGGGGACGGCCCTGGAATTATGTTATAAATGTTAAGGGTTCACGGGTAGCGGGACCTCTATGGATCCCCATGGATACTAGTAGGCTGGTAAAGAGGAATTATACTGTTTAAAGATTGAAATGCAAACGCGTGATAAATGTTGTATTATAAAGTCTATGTGATAACGTGATGATGATAATGTGTTGCTTGTGTATTGTTTTATGGATCTCACCCAGGTAAATGGAAAGTAAACGTTTTTATGAACAAATGGGTTTATTACAAATTATGCTCCATTGGTCGTTTTTGTTTTCTACCCACCCTTACTCCTGTGGCAGTGAGGTAGAGTGATGTCTTTACTGGGCTAGTGTAGCTCACTCCTTACTTAACCATTTCAGATCAGGAAGACGTGGTTCCCGAGCCCGTTCCGCAGGAAGACGGCGAAGGGGACGCCTAAAGATCTCATAGTTATAATTGTAGTTCTTACTTTCGAACATTTATTTTAATTAGTTTATTCCCTCATTTGTTGAACACGTTTTGGTATTGCGTAAGGGATGTTAATTGCAATGTTTAATACGCTTTCGCAAACTCATATTATTTATCTATATATATGCCTTTCCAATATTAAATTTTCCCGGGGCTGTTACAAAAAGGTTTTTATGTTAATAAACGAGTTCGTTATAAATTATGTTCCATTTGTCATTTTTGTTTTCTACCCACCTTTACTTCCGTGACGGTGAGATAGTATGATGTCTTTACTGGGCTGGTGTAGCTCATCCCTTATCTAACCATTTTAGATCAGGAAGACGTTGTTCTTGAGCTTATTTCGCAGGAAGACGGCGAAGGGGACGCCTAAAGACTTTATAGTTATATTTATAGTTTTAATTTTAAATATCTCTTTTAGTTAGTTTGTTCCTTCATGTTTTGAGTACGTTTTGATTATTGTGTAAGGGATGTTAATCAAAATTTTTATTACGCTTCCGCATTTGAGATTTTTAATACATATATTTCATTTAAATTTCCGGGACCGTTACAAAATACGATAATAACATATTAAGTTCGTATTTTATCTTGAAATAAGTACTCAATAGTTTAATTAATTGACTTGTTTACTGAGATAATATATACGAGTAGAGGATTTAACTCAATGATAAAATATTGAAGAGCCCAAAATTTTAATATAAGTCCAACAAATAGGGAACATTTAATTATTACATTTTAAGATTGAGTGATCTTTCATTATTAATAATATTTGAATAAAGTTGGTTAATAACAAATTTCTATGGTGTATATATTATAAAAGAATACTTCAAAAATATTTTAAGAAATTTACATATACTAATATTTTGTATAACTAAAAAGAATACTTATCTTAAAAGCAAATTTTTACAAGAGAGTTTTAGCCACATGCCTCTCTTTTTTACAAGTGCTTTATATATTAATTATTATTTATTTGGAAGTGAACGATTTCAAATCACCATAAAATGCAAGACATTTGCCATAGATTCTTATTTAATTAAATCCAATATACCAAGTGATTCTCCTATCTCCCATCCATGATAATATATATATATATATACATATCTTAGGATTAAAATTAATTAATTATATGTAAATATATA
Source organism: Carica papaya (assembly GCF_000150535.2). The sequence continues at coordinate 290,394 of NW_019014633.1, forward strand.
TTTAATTAAATAAAAATAATAAAAAATTAAAAGAACTAATTATTTAGGCATTATAGTTATTACTATACAAGCCCAACAAAAAGTACCCGTATAAAAATGTTCACCTAATGTTATTTATATAAATAAATTATATAATAATCAGTATATTCGACAGCTTAAATTCTTAGAACAACTCTAATTAATTAATTATCATAATATATAAAGAGATAAAAATGGTATTTAGTCTTAATTAATTAGAGTGGTGTCCTAATTGCTATAAGCCTGAAGTTTGGAAGGGCATGCGACTTGCATGGATACCCCACAGTCTAAATCAATTGCTTTCAAGCGACTAATCACATAATTTTTCACCATTAATTATTAATTAATTTATATTTATGTAATCGTATATAATTAAGATCTTGGGAATCATTCTAAGTTTAGTCATTAAATCTCACTAATTAATTTCACCCACATAAATTTATATTATCACCAACCATTGGCTCTTTACCTAGCTAGTGATCGTGTGACTCATCCGAAACTATACTCTAATTTAATTTAAACAACCAATTACTATAACTTACTATCTATACATATATACGTATGTATACATATATATATATATTCTCTATAGAGAGTGTAATTCAAAATATATACATACCATAAATTTCAATACATAATATATGTTCTTCTTAAAATTGTAGTCTTGTACGAAATTCTAATGACCCATTTATGTTTTGTTCGAGAAAAAATTATTTGTTATATTAATTTAACCGGACATAGTTTATGATTAAAATTAAAATTCTAATATGCGATAATAACGCAAAGGTTTCTAGAAACCTCCTATTAAGGATGACACATAACGCTACCTTTTAATATTTAAAGAGATAATTATTTTTAATTAGTCTAATTAATTAATTAATTAATCAATTAATAAAAGATTAGTGTTTATGCTTTTCCTCGTAACCCCACAGCATCCATGGAGCTTTATGAACCTAATCTGCAACGAAAAGACACCTAAACCATGAGACTTCCAACACAATTGCTTATACAATTATATATGTATGTGTGTGTATATACATATATTATTAAAAGGGTAAAGCTTAGCTGTTAATAAAACAAGTTAATTAATTTAAAATTTTCTAATTACTTTTCCTAAAATATGAAAAATCCGTACAAAACACGGATTATTAGTATCTAATCGACTTTAATAAACTAATCAAAGGTAGATGGTGGGGTGTGGTATGGAGGTTCACATTTTCCCGTGCTACATAAAATATATTTTGTTATTTATTATTACAATATGAAGAGGCAAAGTCACGGGAATTGATTTGATTTTATATAAGAATTATTTTACTTTTTTAATTTTTTTAAATATAACATATTATATATATATGATTTGTATTAAAAATTATATACTTATATATGATTTAATAAATAGCATGATAAACGAAGATAGACAACTGCGTGACAAAAAATATAAAAGTTTAATTTTGAAAAGAACACAACTTTTTTTTTTCTTTAATGTTTCATAGTTAATAATTACTAGATTCTTTTTCTTTTGTGATTATTGTCTTGATAAAGGTTATTAGTTAATCTATTCCCCACTTATTCAAAATCATTATAATCATTAGACAATACTAATAGATAAATTAATTTATGAATTCAATAAACACAAGATCTCTAAACAAAAGTAATTAAAAATATAATAAAAAAAAGTTACGAAGTACTTTGGTTATACTCTACTATCTTCTTTTCTAATCCATGCTACTTTAATTGATAAAATTTAAGTTATTTATTAGTTCATCTTAAAACATCACTTGATGCATATAGAGTTTTTTTCAATCAGTTAGTTAACTTTTTATTCAATTTATGTTATGTCAATTAATATTTTATATAAAAATAGAGTAGAAATAGTAATCAAGAGAAGCACTCACTGATTAGGGGGAACAATCCACGGTTAGGATCAATCTTATTATGATGGGTCGTCCTAAAGTTTAAGGCCATGAGATCAATTTTATAGTGATGTCACTTTATTATGGGTAGTCCATGTTACCTTTTTTTTTTTTTCTTATAAAATGAAAAGAGTATTCTACAAAAATTTTAAAAGTAAAAAAAGATATAATTTGCATAGGGTTCTACTTATCGGGAAACAAAAAAAAAGAGTTAAGAAATGGTTCAAATCTCTTAAGCTTAAGATTTCAAAACATCAAATAATTAGTGAATTAAAACTCAGATGCATTTTATTAGTAATGCAAGATCAGAAAAACCCTTGTATTAATTTCTTTGACACTTTTTAGAAAGATG
>NW_019014633.1:292692-307413 GCF_000150535.2 Carica papaya
TTTTTTTTTTTTTCTCTCAATTCTTAATTTGATCGTCTACGTTGATTAACAAATTATAACATTAAACTTATATTGTTACTCAATTAAATTTTTTTTTTTTTAATAAAAAAATCAACATAACATATTTTGGGTATTCCATATCACCGGGAGATGAAACATGCATGCACCTAAAAGTGCATTAAAAAAAAATGAAAGAGAGAGAGAGAGGAGTAGGTGTCCCGCGGATGACGTACAAAAATCACCTAGAAATTAAAGCGAAATAATTTAAGTAGAGCTTGATCCTCAATATGGAATCCAATACATATTTAATACAGATTTTAATGAACTCATAAATCTGCTCGAACAAGTAAGCAAATAACAGTTGTTTAATTCCCATTGGTTGTCCAGAAATTCAGTATAAACTCATTGGCTGCCTTGTAGTTTTCAAGTAAAGAAAAATCCACCATCCCACTTAATTAATTGGTTTAATTTAACTTAAACAAAATTCGTAGTGTCCCGACGCTCTAAGCCCTCCCTATGCGGTATACGTGGCTTAAGCCCACGAGTCCTCTCATTACTCTCTGTCTCCCTTTTAATCTCAACAAATATATTCTCTATTGGGTTTGATCTTCTCTCATTACGACATGTCACCCCATTTCTTAACACTCTTTTCTCATCTTTCTTCCTGTTCGTCTTCAATTATATATATATATAATCAAAGTTCATAATAATATTTTATAATTCGATTATGCTTACGACATTTAATTTTTTTAATAAAGAGAAAGAGTAGAACGGGTATTAATCAATTATAAGATTCCTAATAACTCACCGAGACACATCCAAATTAATCGATATAACTTAATTAAAAACTAATGGATTAAATTGTAACTCAACTGAATCGAATATTATAAATTAGTCGCAGTTAATCTATACTTATAATAAAAAAAATGTATAATTTAAATTATAACTATTATTTATAAATTAAATATATAATTGAAGTGATACAACACAATGCAAACTCAAATTCTACGTTACACTAACATTTCCATATAAAAAGAAATAATAGTTTAGATTATATGAACTGCAGTTGTAGTCTAGGAGTAGTGGTAAAATGGTCATTTAAGAAAAAAAAAAGATGATGGTGTCATAGAGATCACCCGTAGCTAGCACAGTACAAGTACAATATGGACGATATATTTGAAAGTGACCTTTAATTGATATATATATATATATATATATATATATTACAAAAAAAAAGTGTTATAAAAAGAGGGGTTGAGTTGAGTTGAGTTGAGTTGAGTTGAGTTGAGATATAAATAAAGGGAAGTAAGGGAGATTTAAGGCCAAAGTCCCACAAGATTTGGAGCAAAGGCTATTGGGAATTAAGGTTATAAGAGATGTCTTGGGGAGTGATGGGTTGGGGTGTGATAGAAGAGGGTTGGAGAAAGGGTCCTTGGACTGCTGAAGAAGATCGCTTGCTCATTGATTATGTCAGGTTGCATGGTGAAGGCAGATGGAACTCTGTTGCTAGATTAGCTGGTAATTAATTTTCTATTCTTTTACTATATCTATATCTATACCTTATATATATATATATATACTATTGCTTGATTTAAGTGTTTTTTTTTTTTTAAAAAAGAAAAACTTGATTTGGGAAGTACGTTTTCTTTCTTGGGTACTTTTTTAATTCCTTGATACCTATCCACAGATTGTATCATTTAATATAAATCAAGACTGACTAACTAATTAGCATATACATATATGTATGTATGTATGTACACGTTTCTTTTTTCTGTTGAATGCTTATAATAAATTTGTTCATAGTTTCTTTTGTTCGTGTAAGTACAGGATTGAAAAGGAATGGGAAAAGCTGTAGACTTAGGTGGGTTAATTACTTGAGGCCAGACCTTAAGAGAGGCCAGATTACACCTCACGAAGAGAACATCATATTGGAGCTTCATGCTAGGTGGGGGAACAGGTAAATTAATTAATTATCATACATACATACATACATATCTCAAACTATTTTTAAGTAGTTATAGTAAATAGTTTCATTGATTAGTGAGATCTAAATTCTGACGAAATTGATCAGATGGTCTACAATAGCTCGAAGTTTGCCAGGAAGAACAGATAACGAGATCAAGAATTACTGGAGAACCCATTTCAAAAAAAAGACCAAAGGATCTCCTGACAACTCAAGTAAAGTCAATAAACGTATGCTGAAACGTCAACAATTTCATCACCAACAACAACAACTGCAACATCAACAGCAACACTGTTTACAAGATAATCAAGTCGAGATGAAAAAAATGGTACCACTACTCGATGAAAATGAGCAAAAAGTGCCATATTTTCCTCAAATGACAACTAGTTTTTATTCCCATACAACACCAGTCGATCAGCAAGAACAAGGGTTTAATTACTTGAATCCTACTACGGTGGTGAATGGCAGTGTTTGTGAGGTGAACAATGATGATTTACTCTGGGATGGACTGTGGAACTTGGATGATGTTCATGTCAATTTTGGTGGTGCACCAAAACCCACTTTCCACAATCTGGTCACTCCCTTTTGTTAATTTTAATTATTAACATAAAATTATTTATATGTTTAAGCCTGAGTTTTGTAGTTTATTAAGTGAGAATGGTCCTTGAAAGAGGAGCTTCCTTTTGATGATGATGCCCTAAGGGGTAAACAATTTGGGTTGTTTTTTTTTTTCCCCTATATGAATCTAGGTTAAGCTTATAATCATCAACACCTTCAATATGTATCCAATTCTAATAAATAAAAAGTGAAACAATTTTCCATATATATATATATATATATTTCTTCCTCAACTCATATATTCACATTTATTATTATTTTTTCTTTATTATTTATCAAATACATTCAAATTTAATATTTTTTATTTATCATTTTTCTCCCTTAGAATTACTTAAACTTTTAAAATTTTAATAGAATTCGTTCAGTTTATGGTACCAAATTTGAGATATTAGTTTCAAATATCTCATTCCGCATATTTGTATAATTTAATTAAAATATATATATATATATATGCTTTCTCTATTAATTATTTAAATTTAATACTTAATAAATTTTTATTATGTACATGATAATTTAGTAAAATTTTCATTATTTATTTATTATACAAGTTACTTAACATATAATTTTCTTATCAGATAGAATATAATATATATATTTTTTTCTACAATCTCTATCACTATAAATATATATATATAATTTTTTAAATATTTTATTAAAAATTTAATTTCGTTATAAAAATCTCAATCGGTATAAAAATTTATCTAGATAACTATCGAGATTACTGTCATTTTAAATCAGAAGATCGTTGAAATTTTCTTTCTAACTCTGATTCTTTATCTATAAGTGAAATCTAAAAATACAAATCTCTAGATCAACGAATTGTATTTATTTAAATTTTTACTCTTTAATATAAATATATATTGTTTAAAGAATTTAACCCATGCCATTATATTAATATTATGTTGCTTCCAACATCTTCACCAACCAAAAGATATTTTTAATCAAGATAGAAGAGAGGAACACTTGGCTCCACAAGAGAGGACTGTGCCACTTAGTTTTAGAGAATAAATTTGGCACATCATCCAAATTAAAGTGGACTGACTTGTTACAATATTATATATACATACATACATATATATATATATATATTGCATTTCAAGATTATAAAATTAATAAAAGAGACTAATTAATTGATTTTGATTTCCACATATGCGTGCATAATTAGAATATGAGACTTTTTTAGTTGCTTTAAAAAAATTAAAAGAGAGATGATCCAAGTTTTGATCTTGACACGGGTAAATAAAGTATGTATGCACTTTAATTACTTAATTATCACAAAACGACAACACGAATTTTTGAAAAAAAAAAAATTAAAGAATTTAATAATAAATTTTATAAAATAGGTAGCTAAATAGGGTTTGAATCATCATTAACAAAAATATTAATATAATAAAGAGAAAGATTATTAATGAATTAAGCATTTGATCATTATTAAGTGTACTTGCAAAACTTATTAATATATAATTATCATAAAAGTACCTTTGTTAGATGTTCGTTTTAACAAAGTACAAAGATAATGCTTGAAATTTTGAACTAGATTCTACATATATATATATATATATATACTAATTTGTGTTTTATTTCTTATTATTTTCTTGTTTATTTAGATTAATTAACTTGTCAACATATGTAAATTAAAATTATGATATCAGTTTGAGAATCGTTTGGCATTTGTCTTATTTGAAACTCCTAAATTATATGTACATACATAATATATATATATATAAATATATTTATATTCTAACTTCTTATCTATTGATGTTGGGTGCAAACCACGCATGAATATGAACTATGTTATCTTCCTCCTTAAAGTTGTGCATATATATATATATGTGTGTGTATACTTTTTTGGTTAAATTATTGAGTTCCAGTTCCTTTTAAACTTAAAACTTATAAAAAAATGGCTTAATATGTAATTTACAATGCATTATTATCTACAATCCATCATAAATAAGTGAACAAATTTTGAACATGACACGTTCTTGACCAGATCCCAAGCAAGAGTTGTCATCTTCAAAACAAGAAAGAAAAAGGGAACTCCAACAGTGTGAATGAAAAATGAGAGAAATTCAGAAGAAATGGAAATTAATGAAAATTCCTAAGAGGGAAGGGGTCTGATCTGATATTGGGGTGGGTGAATTGAAATAGCAACTAAAAATATTTCCAGTTTCAAGTATAACTAAAATGAAATAGAAAGATTTAGCTGAAGATGTTACAAGTAGCTAATCTGTATGAATGATAGTATAAGAACAAAGAATTGTAGTTTAGAAATCCATCTTTATTGTATAAGCTGTTTCACTCTCAATTCATGGTCTTTTTCTTGTTCTCTTCACGCAGAACCTTTAACTTCACAACTTACTGTCGTTTCGCTTCCCTTGCTGACCTAGATTCGCCCCTCGCTCTCCTCCGTCTTCTTCAGTTCTCCGCTCATCGTCAATCTCTGCAACTCACTAAGCAATGCCATGCCCAGATCAGCGTTCTTGGATTCAGTCAAAACCCATTTTTGACCTCAAAACTCATCTCTGCTTTTGCCGTCTGTGGCAGTCCAGCTGAGTCAAAACTCGTTTTTGAATCGGTCCAACACCAAACTGTATATCTATGGAACTCATTAATCAATGGGTATGTTAAAAATCTCGGGTATGATGATGCCTTTGGATTATTTAACGAAATGTGTCGCGGGAGCGTATTGCCTGATGATTTTACGCTTGCGACGATATTGAAGGCTTGTGGTGATATTGAAAATCTGGAGGCTGGGAAATTGGCTCACGGAAAAAGTGTACGACTTGGTTTTGTGTCAGATACAGTTGTTGCTAATTCTCTCTTGTCAATGTATTCAAAGTGTAGAGAATTTGGGAACACCCGGAATCTGTTCGATGAAATGCCGTACAGAAACGTGAGCTCTTGGAATGTGCTTATTTCGGCGTATGCGAATTTGGTAAATGGTGATTTTAATGAGGACCCGTGGGAGGTTGTTAAAGTCATGCAAACAGGTGGGGTTAAACCTGATGCTTTCACTGTTTCTAGTCTTCTATCATTGTGTACTGTGGATATTGAGAAATGTGATTATGGGAAGGAGCTTCATTGTTATGCTTTGAGAAATAGATTGGTTTTGGCAGTCACTTCAGATGTTTATCTGGGCTCTTGTTTGATTGACATGTATTCAAGGAGCGGTAGAGTTGTACTGAGTAGAAGGGTCTTTGATCAAATGGAGAGTAGAAATATTTATGCTTGGACGGCAATGATAGGCGGGTATGCGCAGAATGGAATTTTGGATGAAGCATTGGTTCTTTTCCGTGAAATGCTGGTTAGGGATAGGATAGTGCCAAACAAAGTTTCCCTCGTGAGTGTTCTTCCTGCTTGTAGTTCCCTGGCTGGTTTATTGGGTGGAAAACAAATTCATGGTTTTGCTATAAGGAAGAACTTGAACCATGATGTGGCTCTCTGCAATGCTTTGATGGACATGTATGCCAAATCTGGCAGCTTGAATTACGCAAGCCGTATCTTTGAAGATGGTTCTTTTAGTAAAGATGCAGTCTCTTGGAGTACAATGATTTCAGGATTTGGACTTCATGGCATGGGGGAGAAAGCTATTCTTTTGTATGATCAAATGCTTGAACTTGGGAATAAACCAGACATGATAACAGTAATTGGGGTTCTTTCAGCTTGTGGCAGGTCTGGGTTGGTGAAAGAAGGCCTTAGGATATATAACTCGGCAATATGTAAATATAGCATTAAGCCCACATCTGAGATCTGTGCTTGTGTTGTTGACATGTTAGGTCGATCAGGCCACCTTCATCAAGCATTGGCTTTTATCAATAAAATGCCTGTGGAAGCTGGACCAAGTGTCTGGGGAGCTCTTGTTAGTTCTTCACTAATACATGGGAACTATGCTATGCAGGATCTGGCATATAGGTTCCTCATTCAAGTAGAACCCAGAAATCCTTCAAATTATGTAGCAATCTCGAATTTACATGCCTCTTCTAGAAAATGGGATGCTGTAGCTGAAGTGAGGACAATGATGCACCAAAAGGGTTTAAAGAAGGCACCTGGTTGCAGTTGGATTAGTGTCAATGGGAAGACTCATTGTTTTTATGTTGCTGATCAATTGCATTCTCAGTCCAATTCGATATATAAGATGCTGGATGACCTTTTATTAGTGATGAAGAGAGCTGGTTATTCCCGATTATTTTGAGGATTAGATATGTCCCTGGATTTTGAAGATCGATAATAGAAATATGCGGCAGCATTCATAGGTTGAGTTGCAGATTAATCTTCTAAGGTTGAGTTTTTTTCGGTGATTTGCTAATTATGGTTCTTCCAATCTGATACTGTTGTTGATTTCAGGTAGGGTAGCTAAACAGAAACTAACCCTGAATATAAAAATATATATATGTATATGTGTTTATATGTATATATGTGTCTCTCTAACAATAAAACTTCAAAGGCAGCATTATGCCATCACGTTATTGTGGAAGTGTTATCACCAAAAAGAGAAGGAGAAGAATAAAATCAGCAGAAAGTGTGTGATGCAGAGATAGGTAGACGCAGAATTTCTGACTTAAAGGAAATGACAATCTATTTTTGGTATTCTTAAACGTCAAGCACTTTATCATTTACGGATTTGCTGATACGTAGACATTGCAAGTATACATGACAATTTTCAGGGTCTACACCAGCCAAATCTGCACCAAAACTTAGCTTAGGGCGAACACCATTAGGAGAATATCCATCCTTTGCTTGACGAAGCGTTAAGGCCATCTTTACCACTGTACTGGGCATGTGTCATAAAAGGCCATTTAAGAAAAAAAAGTTCAGAAGGTAGTTGAGATGTCCAAATTCAAATCAAAAGCATCCCTCATCTGATGCTAATGATCTGCATTCTGCAAAGGCTGACACCAACTTTTGGAGCTCATGTTTGGATAGTTTTAAGAAAAGAAAACAAATTTCAAATGATTCCACCATCTCCTCCTTCAACACCTCTATCTCCACTTAAAGATTGTTGCAATGGAATCATATAACTCTCGCTATCTCTGTGCTTCAGACTCTCTTTCTCTGCGGTAAACATAAACTGAACCAAACACCACTCTCCCAACTCGTCTATTTCTTCTACTTCTTCTACTCATACCTTGCCTCCTCTCCTTCTCAACTACAGGTTTAAACCAGGGAACATGGTGGATCCACACTAAGGGCACCAAAGCTGCAAGGAACTGTATCAATATTCCCACAGGCAAACTTGAGAAATCACTAGATGTTATTCCGAGCAGGGAAGCTAATCCAACACCTAGAAACCCACTGATAACTGATGATAGACACAAGGCTGATGCTAGAAAGGAGGTGAGAGATCCTTCACATCCCTTTGGACATAAACTAGCCAACAGTGTTGAAAAAGGAAGTAGCTTAAATTGTGCTAGAGTTTCTGCTAAACCTGAAAAACAGAGTGCAAAGAGCTCATTGGAAATTCCTAGCCCAACATTGATCTGCCTCACCAGAACAAGATCAAGGAGGAGGGAGGATGCATACAAAACCTGCACTGCACCAATCAGTTTCCTCATAGGGAGTCTTTTCCAGTACCGATCGTAAAGTACAGTCATACAAAGGAGAATCACCTGGCCAATTACTCTTGACATGCCGAAAACAGAAGGATCAAGGTGAAGACCCTGAGTTTGATAGCAGAAGACTGAACCTGACAGAATAGGGACTATGGCAATGGATGCAACAATCCAAGTAAGAGGTTGCAAGATGCTGTCCTCCTTAATTGCCAGCATAAGACTAGACAGCTGTTTCCTTACACTTTCTGAAATCAATTTCCTTCCAGGATTTTCTTCTGATGACCTTAAACCAAGGGACTCTTCTCTTGATGATAATGAAATTGCAAACTGAAGAGATAGCATAAGTGAAAATATGAGAAACATAGTCCTTGGTTCTGTTTTAAGTAAGCAATATCCACCCAGTAAGTTCCCTAAAATGCCACCGACTGCTAAAGCCATGAATGCATAGGACTGGAGGCCACCGATGCCATGTTTCTGGCCATACTCTGCTACAAGAGCATCCTTTGCAACTTCTGTAATGGATGCACCCATGTTACTAAGCAAAACACAAGCCATAAGGCTAGGAAGGGCTTTGCCTGCTGCTGGGATTAAAGCCAATGGCCCCCATGATAGAACCTGCAAAAGGACTGAGAAATTCTTGTTATATCAGAGTCATTCCTTGGATTGATAAATTTATTTGATCTATCATTTCTTGATGTGTACACTGGCCTAGGGTCTAATTCTAATCGTAGTTCTTGAAATTCTAAATATTGCGTTTCTCGTAAAAATTAAACATAATCACAAAATACTTAATTCATATTTTTAGACATCTAAAAATATAAATAATTAATGTTACTATCAACTTGAGCATTGGTAAAAGAGAACAAGATCTTAGAAAGAATCAGAAATTTTTGTAATAAGAAAGTATCATGTTTATAAATGAATAAAAAATTAGAAACTTAGTGAATTGAACTCAACTCAACCAAGTTATTCCGGGAATCTGAAATATGAAGCTTCCTTCACTTTTCATAGTCTAAGCAAGAGACATTGATAAAGTAGGAAAAAAAGCAGGCAAGGAAAACCAGCTTAAGGGGAAAAAATAGGAATGCGGGAATTGCATAGAGAGCATCAAAATGCAGCATCCAAACTCGTTGAAACAAAACCATGTATGCAACAAAGCTGATTCTGAATCTACAGAAACAAAATCTCTAGAATAATAACTTGTGAATGAATAAATATATCACAGTACCTCCAACGGAAATATAAGGTATTCTATGAGCACCACCTATGTAAGTAGTATCAGAGAGGAGACCATAGAGGGGTTTGGCCACCATGGGAAGATTACCAGAATGCTGAACCAGCTGCAATGTTGAAGGACGAAGGCTAAGGTTATGAGCCATGTGAAAGTTGAGAGCCAGCCATGGAAAGCACCTAAAACCTTGTACCCAATATCCAAATCCACACAAAACAAACATCTGTTCATTACCCACATCAAACAACCCTTTCTTCTTATTCTTGTTCTTATTCTGACCGCCGTGGGATACAATTATGGGGTTTAGGGTTTTAGGGTGGTGAGTGTGGCGTTGTGCCGGCGAGTAGTGCAGACAACAGGCGGTATCCATGACTTCTTTAGAAAAGATGGTGTCATGGGTTTTGTGAAAATAGGGTACTTTTCCACGGAAATTGACCGGTAAGAGCTCATTATTTTCAGCACTTGAAATTAAAATTCAGACAGAAGGACTTGGTTTTGATAATCAAAAAAATGGAACTTCAGGCTCTATCTCCTCTTTATCTATCTATCTATGTACAGGTATATATATGTATACAAATGGAGCTTCATCAGCACATAAACCCACGAATCATAATACATTATACGAATAAAAAGAAGAGAAACCCATTTAAACACAAACCCAGTCAAATTCATTCCTCATCGAACAAGAAAGAATTTTAAAATATACGTATATTTTGTATATATACAGAGAGAAAGAGAGAGAGAGATCTAGAAGAATGTAGGGAAGGGAGGTAACTGTTGCAATCTCAATTCTCAATCAGAGGGTCAGTCTCATAGATCCTAAAATATGTTTGCTTATATTTGTTGTTTCGTATCGTGGGTCCCACCTATCTCGTGCCACGTGGAGACCGCAGGTAGCTGAGGTATGTGATGTGGGCCCTACGCAATCGCGTTTATGACCGTTGAATCTTTTTCTATTATGATCTTGTCTGTAGAGAAGACAAGATCCATCATCCGTCACTTCACCCATAAACTATGGACGGCTCTAAATTGCTGCCAGCATATTCTATTAATTTCTACATTCAAAATTAGTAATAATCTATTTTTTAATTCAAAGGAGGTGTTACTCATTTTTAAGCAAATATTATTTAAAATCAAATTAAGTAATATAATGAAAAGTAAATTATTTGATTAAATAACATGAGAGCAATAATATAAAATATGTTATGATATTTAGTTGATCACTTAGTAATAAATTATAAAAATTTTCATAATAACACAAATTTATTTATTATAATAATTTAAATTATAAAAGTCTGAAACTAAAAAAAAATATTTATTATATAAATGCAGAAGCGAATAATAAAATTAGAATTTACATTCTTTACATAATAAATTAAAATCTTTAATAGAGTTATGAGAATGTCTATTTTATATTGGTTTATAAAAAAAAATAAACGATAATTATAAATAAATAAATAGATATTCTAAAGGATAACCTCCACTAGCACTTAAAGGGAGTCTGAGAGGTGAACTACTCACAACTCTATTGCTGATCGGAATCCAGATATTGTTCTTCCTGATCTAAAATATTAATAAAAGAGTGAGCTACACTAACCTAATAAGAATATCATACTAATCACTTATACGGAAAACTAAATGTTGGTAAAAATTATAAAACAACTAATAGAGCCATTGATTTAAGTAAATATATTTAACTCTAAAACGTTTTATTTCATACTTACCATTACGGATTTTTCTAAAAATAACTTATGAAGATAAATAACCAAGTAACATTTTAGTTTCGTGCATAAGATTAATAATTCTTCCTTTTAACCTACTTATTGGGACCCTTGGGGGTCCATCGAAATATCTCCTTACTCGTGAACTCAGCATATAGATTGACAATGAACCTAGTTGTTCCCATACATCGTCTGGTAATGGGTGCCAATAATACCGTCGCGTTGATACTCTGTCGGGTATGATGGTGAATTATATCTCTAAAATCTTTCCGGTATGGGACTTCTCAGCTTTGTCTGACTAAGGTATTATTCACAATAGGGTTCTTTATGTACTGGTTCCGTTCATCCTTTCCAGGGATGCCCAGTAAGTTTTCATATATATAGATTCTCATCATCCAAACAACCACAAATCACATACTAACACCTCATTCCGTATTTAAATATTAACTTAAAAGACATCTAAGCAAGCAACATAGTTTATCATAACTGAATAACCAAATAACCAAATAACCAAATAAATAAATAAACAATATAGGGGAAACTAAATAGAACAGATAATCGAGAACACAATATAAACTATCAATTTAATGCACATAAATATATAGTAAATATTTTAAGCAATACAAGAGAAAATGACAAAAAACTAAGGCAATTGTACACTGACCGATTTCGATTCTACTAGTGACTTATAATTATTATTAGAATTTTTTTTTTAATTTTTACAAAAAATTAAATTATTGATTATTAAACCTCAATTTACCGTAACAGAAAATAGGATGATGGATCTTTATCGAGATCGGTATTTTGAAACATTTTGTTACCCACTATGCGTCCTAGAGGACATAGGGTTTTTCCAAATTTTTCTTGCAGGAATCAAAATACTCGTCACATACCCAAAAATAATCCAAAAATCCAAAATTAGTGTTTAAAATACATTATGGCCAATTTTAGGGTTCTGGCACGGCGGCACCGCCGTGCTCTAGCGCTAGCTCCGCTGCCCACGATGGCAGTTTGACTCGACTAGGCCGGTTTTTTTTCCTTTTTTGCCAATTTTAATTGGTTTTACACATATCCCTGCAAAAAAACAACATTAAAAGCCTCAATTTGCAAGAAAATAAAAAAAAAACTGAACCTACCGGCAGGGGGAGCGGGATCTCTGGGTACGGTGGCTCCCCTGGTTCTCCTTCGCGGCTGGGGTTTCTCCTTCGACTAAGCTACACATAAAGGAATTGTGAACACAATGGTCAAAGAATCGTGTGAAACGAGAAATAAGAATGACCTTATTGGAGGGGTTTTAGGATTTTTGTCGCGGCAGCTTTGCCGGGATTTGCTCGCACTTTTTGGTTCACCTGCCATCCCTTTTGCTCCGATATGGTCACAAGAAAACTTAGAATCAAATTTCGAGCATGAAGGAATTTTTTTTACCTTTTTTAGCAGTTGGTGGTGGTTCCGATGCAGCGGCGGTAAGGGTTCGACCTCCTTCTCTGGTGTTTGGTTCTTCTTTCTCGGCGAAGGCAAAGTGACTAGAGTAGGGTTCTCTGAAATGCGATGCTTAAATACCCATTCTGTGTTGATCTGCACTGTTTGTTCTGAGAGACGTGGCCCTCTCACATTTGTTGGATTTATACTATTCAGGAAATGAATTTGGGTCGCACGATCAGACTAAATCTGACTGTTCGATCGTACCTAAAGAGGAAACACATATGAGCCGTTCACACATGGGTGATGAGATCTGGACTGTCAGATTGTTGGGCACGCGGATCGGTCACATGACTTCCCACGTAGTGCCATTGTCAGCAGGGTTGTCATGCGGCGTGTTCTGGTTCACCGGGGCTGCTGACTGGGTTGTCCTACATGGTCGAACCTTTTTTTTGTATTTTAATCCCTTATTTTTAATTTTTCTTTCAAAAATACCACGTGAATTCAAATTTTTACCCTTTTTTTTCTTAAATTACTTTCAATTTCATCCATAATTCATTTTTTTCAAAAAATTCAATAAATTTAAATTAAAATAAATAAAATTACTTATTAAAATATTTTTTAAAAATAAGAAAAATCGTCCTGGACCGATTTTTAGGTCCAAATATTACAACTCTCCCCCTACAAAAATTTGGTCTCTCAAATTTGTCACTCTCTGTCTTAGTTAAACAATTGAGGGTACTGTTCTTTGAAGTTTGATTCTAGCTCACAAGTGGTTTTTTCTTGTGTGTGATTTTGTCATAGGACTTTGACGAAAAGAATATGTCTGTGACGAAGCACTCTACTCTTTCGGTCCATAATATATACCAATACCTACTCATAGGATAAATCCTCATAGAGTGAAAGGGGCTTGTAGGATAAGATATGTGAGTAGTTCGGGTTGTACTTGCATAGCATGGATACATGAAACATATTATGAACTTTTGATAGCTCTGTAGGTAGTGCTAGTATGTAGATGAACGCACTAATCATGTCTAAGATTTCAAATGGCCAAATGAACCGGAGATTCAATTTTTCTCTCTTTCCAAACTTGTTGATTCTCTTAAAAGGAGTCACCTTAAGAGACACTCGATCACCTTTCTCAAATTCCAAATTCCTCATTCGGGTGTCTGCATAACTCTTTTGTTTGCTCTGAGTTGTTTGGATATTTTTCCTGATTTTGACTATTTTGACTGTAGTCTCCTCTACAAAATCCGAGTCAAATAATTTTCTATTGTCCATCTCTTCCCAACAGATCGGTAACCTACAGGGTCGGTCATGTAATATCTCAAACGGGGTCATGCTGATGCTTGCTTGATATCTGTTATTGTAGGTAAACTCTATCAAAGGTAGGTGATCATCCCAATGACCCTGAAATCTAAAACACAAGCTCAGAGCATATTCTCCAGTGTACGAATCATACTCTCTAATTATTTATCAGTTTGATGCTGAATTGCAATTTAAGGGATAGTTTCGTTCACATGGCTTGTTTGAAGATTAGACCAAAACCAAAAAGTGAACTTGGGGTCTCTATCGAATACCACTGTCACTGAGACTTCATGTAACCTGATTATCTCCCAGATATAAACTTTTGCTATCTTGTTTAAGGAATCGGTCATCTTGATAGTCAGGAAGTTAGAGGACTTGGTGAGTCGGTCGACAATTACATAGATAACATCATGCCTTGAGCGTGCCTTTGGCAACACGAAATCTATTATAATATGATACTCATTTCTATTCCAGGATCAATAATGGCTTAAGTAGCCTATGTGGGCGTTGATGCTCTACTTTAACTTGTTGATAGACGAGACATTTGGAAATAAAGTTGGTTATATCTCTTTTTATACCGCTCGACCAAAACTGAGATCTCATACTTTGATACATCTCAGTACTACCGGGATGTATGACGAACTTTGAGTTATAAGCCTCTGTTATGATGTCCTTTTTTAGTTCACTATCATATGAAACACATACAATGTTCGGAAATCTGAGCAACCCATTGGTAGAAACTCAAAATTCTGGATTTACTTCATATTCTGCATTCTTCCTAAGAGCTATTAGGGTAGAATCGGTTGATTGAGCTTCCTTTATTCTCTGGATCAATTTGGGTTGAATAATTAGGTGAGCCAAATATGTAACTCTCTTCAAGTCTTGAAGTCATATATGTTGTACAACCCTTAT
>NW_019014633.1:320463-336298 GCF_000150535.2 Carica papaya
TCAGGGAAAATTGGGGACAGCCTGTAGGCGCACTGTGAAGCCGTGTTCGGACCCCGAAACGTGTAAGGACCCCTCACCCTATTTCCTATCACGGTCTTAAAGTTCAATAAATGATAAAACGGTATTTCATGAATCAACGAATGTGTGAAATTGCTTAAGGTCGCTAATGGAGCCCGAGTCTAGTGTGTTTGTCGATTAACTGTTATTTGGCCTGTTTTACAGTTTTAAATGCAGCATGAGGTTTGATGTTTTCATTTTAAAGTTTCGTGTGCATATTTTACTATTTTACTGATTATGGATTGAATGATTGGGATATTGATACTGTATGTTGTCTGTTTGCCATAAATTATCGTCTTGCTTGTTTGTATGTGTATTGATAATGCTGACTGCGGGAAAAAGAGAATGAAAGATTATGTAAATGGGTAATTGTATAATGTGGTCAGCCTGACTAGATATCCTGGGAGATGGTGGACGGACCGGGTCCGTAGGGAACCCTACTGGGATTGTGGTCTCCCATACCGGACGGGGTATGGAGATCTTATGTATTTTGGTGCCCATACCGGACGGGGTATGGGGACAGCCCGTTTCACCCTCATACCGGACGGGGTAATGAGGTTTATGGTTTTGGCGCCCATACCGGACGGGGTATGAGGACGGCCCTGGAATATGATTTCAAGTGTTAAGGGTTAACGGGTAGCAGGACCCCTATGGATCCCCATGAGACTAGTGGGCTGGTAAATGAGGAAAATATATTGTGTAACGATTGAATTTCGAAAGGCTTGATAAGTATTACGTTATACAGTTTATACATGATTTCATGATGATAATGATGTTATAGTTTTCGTATATTGTCTTATGAATTTCACCGGGTAAGTGAATGGTAAAGGTTTTATTGATAAAAGGTTTTGTTGTAAATTATGCTCCATTGGTCTTTTTGTGTTTTCTACCCACCTTTACCTCCGTGACGGTGGATATCGTGATGTCCTTACTGGGCTAGTGTAGCTCATTTCTTATTTAATCATTTCAGATCAAGAAGACATTGTTTCCGAGCCGGTTCCGCAGGAGGACGACGAAGGGGACACCTAAAGACTCCATAGTCATATTTGTAGCTTTTACTTTCAAGTTTCTTCTTTAGGTAGTTTAATCTTTTATATTGTGAGCACGTTTTTGGTTTTAGTGTAAGGGATGTTAATCGAATTTTTGACTTCGCTTTCGCATTTGATATTTTTAATATACATTCCATTATGAATTTTCGGGGCTGTTACATAAGATTTTTGAGTTTCTTCATTTTAATAAGATTTCAATTGAAGTTATATTTTTTTATACTGTTTCGGAGTGAGATTTATGTAATTGTTAATATTTATTATAATTTATGAAGACTTTAAATTATGATTCAAATTAAAAATTAAATAACAATATATGTATTGGACTTGATGGATAGTCTCACTTTAACATATGCTTATTGTTTGATAATATTAAAAAAAAAAACCAACATATATAAATTTAATACATATTGTTTGCTTTCAATTTCTTCATGGTTAAAATTATTATAAGAGACAAAGAAACTCGTGAATTAATGATTCTTAATTTTATTTTATAATTAAGAATTAATTTTTCTAATAATTTGCTGCTAAATAATGTTAATTAAGAATAAATAAATGAAAAAAATTAAAAAAATATTGAATGCTGAAGTTACTAAAAGATAAAAAAGTTAAAATTTTCAAATTTACGATAATAAAAGACTCACATTATTTGGGAAGTTGTAATATAAGTGAAAAGTTGGGGTTTAATTTTAAACCTTTATAAAGGTTAAGGACTACTTGGAAAATAAGATCAAAAGTTGAGGACTAAGTTGTAAATTAATCCAGTTTTCCTCTGGAACCCCAACGCGCCTCCGTTCTCCCCCTACCGCTTCGTTACTGAAACCGAAATCGAAGCAACGATTATCAGTCTATCTATTTCTCATTCACGGTTTCTTTTATTCTCACAGAGCAGCGGCAGCGCCGACGACAATAGAATCATCGGTCCCGAGGTTAGTCCCGAAACTTGAAGCCCTAACCCTATTTTCAGTTTTTTTTATCTTCATCTTCTCAAATCAACACATTTTTCAATCGTCATGGCTGCTCCAATCTCACTCTCAGGACACTGATATCATCGACCGGAAGCGGGCAGTGGCACCGGCGTGCCTTGTGCCAACTCTATAAACATGTATTGTAGAAGAAGCAGAAGCATGAATTAAATTTAACGAAATTTAAATAGAATGTTAGCCATCTTAGAAGTCTACACCACCAGATGCGTGCCTTCCCCTCACCATCCGGTACTATTTCTTGAATCCAAATTTTCTCATATTTATGATTTATGGTTAAGCAGAATTGTTGGTGATTTATGATTTATGTATAAAGGGAGCTTTTGTTTTGCTTGTTTATTTGATTTATATTATAGTTCTTATATCTTAGCTATGATTATGCGGAAGATGCATCCAACGTATTACCATAGATCTTGGCTTCTTGACCAGATTGGATCATATATTAACATTTGGATGCCGAAGATTGACACTTTTTTGAACCAGTCACTGTATTGTCAAAATGATAATACAATTTAAATGTTGATGGTGAAATATCAAATCTTAATTGCCTGAACAACCTGTCATGCAAGTCAAGACTAAAGAGAGCAAATTATCCGTAGCTTTTTTTAGAAAATGTTTCCATAAATGTGCCAGCTACTATGCATCCGAGTAAATGTCTAGTGGTGTAATGCTATTCTGTTTTTGCTCTTTCTTGTTCAGCAAATGTCATTCTTGAAGCTTTTCTAAACCAGTTCAGAAGTATATCGGGTATTGAAATTGCAGTCATTATTGGTGAGTTCTGCTAGCTGAAACAGCAGTGGTATTCTGTTACTGTACCTTATATAGCAGAACAAATTGATTCATCCTATCTGATAACAATGACAGAAATATTAAATTATGAAGCTTGCAGACAGCTATCTCAGATGTTCTTGGCAGTAATTTTCTTTCATAGTTCCGAATATGTCTTGGCAGTTGCAGTTCATGGAAGATCAAAAGTTAATCTTCAGTCACTTCTGATAAGCAAATATTATATTATTGCAATGGTTTCCTCATTGCTAGAGTACTTTATTGAAATTATTTTCTTTTCGGGGTTGAAGGAGTACTGGTGGATTAGCAACTTTGGACTTCTGATGGTTATAATTGGGGAAATAATCCGGAAAATGGCAATAATAACAGCTGGTCAGTCATTTACACACCTTATCAAGGTACACCATGAGGAGTCACACAAACTTATTACTCATGGAGTTTATAGATTTATGCGCCATCCAAGCTATTGTGGTTTCTTCGTCTGGTCTGTTGGCACTCAGGTAATGTTGTGTAATCCCTTGTCAACAATTGTGTTTGCACTTGTCGTGTGGCGCTTCTTTGCAAAACGAATACCATACGAAGAATATTTTCTGAGACGGTTCTTTGGATCTGAATATGAGATATATGCCCAATATGTTCCTTCTGGAGTGCCCTTTGTGAAGTGAAGAGCTGCAGTCCCTTTGTGTTCACAGTTGAACATCAATTAGAGTAATGATTTTGAAGCTTATCTATAGATGAACAGGCAAGTGCTACCAGGATTATTACGGATTTATTAATCTTCATTCAATGTGGTATATTATTGTCGGGAGTGTACCGCAGACATGATTGATAGGATGACACCAAGTTATAATCCCATTTGGAGGACGGGTATTTCTGATGACACATAATGGTATTAATTTTATGATCGTTCTTGTATGTGTACTTGGATGGGGAAGAACTGTTTTTGTGGCTCAAGATGTTGGATGAGTGGTGAGCTGGGTTTTTGCCACGAAAATTCTTACTGGATTTGACCATTTATCATCTTTTTTTCCAGTATTTAGTTTGCTGTTGTATGTTTCATATGTAGAAACCTCTAAATTCTACGGAGGAATACAATTCAATAAGTTAATTGTGGTAATGTATTTTTATTTTGTTTGACCTCATTTCTTTCTTTAGTAATGATCACAGTCTTCTCAGATTTGCGAATTGTACTGCTTGATTGTTGTGAGGGTTGGATTGTTGCGAATATGCTGAAAATATTAACAAAATAATTTTCTTTTAGATTAAATTTAAGGATTAGAGCACTATGATACCAATTTTCTGTAAGTGATTTTAATATAAAAAGTAATATTATGTTTAATTAATTCACTATAAATTGGACAATAAAGATTGAAATAATAAAAATTGTAGAACAATAAAAAAATAAACTGTGATAATTTTTTATTTTAAAAGTATTATATTAGTAAATTAATAAGACAAATTTAATAGAATACACTAGTTAAAAATATTATTAACTTTTTATAAAAATATTTATTGTTTCCTACAGAATATATTATTTTTTAACAAGCAATTTTTATTTATGTGTTATTTTTAGTTATTTAAAAAAAGTAATTTATAAATATTTCTGTATTAAATATTTATTATTTATACAAAATTTATAACTCAAATAAAATTATACTATGTAAACATTGTATTTCTAATACAAGATAAGGTCAAAATGTTTGTAAAGAAAAAAAAAAAAGGTTTAAAACATGTATTGGAAATCCTACTGTTTTAAGAGAAGTAAAAAAGAAAATAAACACCGACCACAGAAAGTATACACTCGCCCACCGTGGGGTTCGAACCCACGACCACAAGGTTAAGAGCCTTGCGCTCTACCTACTGAGCTAGACGGGCTGTTGATTTCGATGGATTATCAGATTAAATCAAATATGACCAGGGACACCAAATTGGCGCTCAAATCCGTTAGAATCAAACAAAAACGAACTGCTCTCCTTCGTAATCTGACGATAACCAAGGGAATCCATTTTATAAGCCTCCTCTTCTCTCCTTCTACATTTTCCCCAGTCTTCTTCTCCAAGTAAAGAAAAAAATAAATAAAAGCAACAAAGCTACAGAGTGAAAGATCCTGTGCTTTAAGATCTTTGAAGCAATGACTCAATATGAAAATAAGAATGAGTTGGTAGTAGGCAATCTTCAAGAAAATGTGGATTTATCCCTCCTCCGCATCAACAGCTATAATGCCGCCGCATCGTATCCTCCCTGCACCTCTTGTGGCTGCAACTTCTCCTGCGCCGTCTCCTCAGTCTCCAACGCCGGCGCCCCAGCCTCCACCCCCACCACCACCATGAAGCGCTCATCCCCTGAATCCTCCCTTTCCACTCAACCCAAATCCAAGAACTCTTCTCACATCAAGAGACGCCAACCTATCCCCTCTTGGCTTCTCCAGATTTCCCTTCCCTTCGCTTCATTCTCTAACCCCACCCACACCCTCAACCCCTCCACCCCCGTTCTTCATCGTTCCATTTCAGATCCTTATCCCTCCTACCTCGATCCTTCATGTGGACACGGATCAGGTGAACCGACACAGTCACCTATAGAGAATCCAAGAATAGAAGCTAGCAATCAGGAGACAGCTCCCGTGGCCTTCTCTGCGCCAAAGGGAAGTGGGCCTTCTGCATTGCCACCACTGCCGCCCTCTCTGAGGAGATCCGCGTCCGACCCGAACCCGTCGCCCGCTAACACATTTTCCATGGGAAAAGATTCCATCAAGGAGGAGAGTCCCGATACTAAGGTAAATTACTTTGATTCTTGTTCCATTATGATGTGATTCTTTGTCGTACACATGGTGTTTTCAATTTTTCAGTCAAAGATTTGGCAAGAACCTTCTTCTTGGAGCTGCTCCAACATAATTGTGCTTTATATAATTGGTGGATTTTTCTTTCTTTTTTTTGTTGTGTGAAAGATTTAAGGAGTTAAAATTTGGTAATGGCAGAGGCTGAGGAGAATGAAGGAACGCATGAAGCAGATGAGTAAATGGTGCAAGAAAGTGCTGCAAGATAGTGAAGATGCTGGTCCTGAACAGACACATGAGGTTTGACTTCCACTGATTAGTTTCTTGTCTTGGTTAAGTTGATATTTGTGAATGACTGAAACCTTTAGACGTGATGTTGAGTTGAATTATGAAAGTAGTGAGTGGTTGCAGGATACTCTTGAATCAGAATCTGAAGAAGCTGTGAGTGTGGAGAAAGTTGGAGAGAGTTTGATTGTTCACTTCAAATGTCCCTGCAGCAAAGCGTATCAAATCCTTCTCTCTGGAGGGAACTGTTATTACAAGCTCATGTAGTGATTTCAGTACTTCTGAAAATTCACAGGAAAACCCCATGTGGTTGGAATGGATAATCCACCAACCAGTGATTTTAGTCGTAGACAAGATAGTTTGTTGTTTGATTGTACCGTAGCAATAGAAAAGATGGAAGACATGGAAGTATATTAGTGAAAAGAACCAGTCATGTATGGTGTTGAGTGTAATGTTTGTCTGCTTCAAGTGTTGGGCAATGGCTTTCATGTAACCTGAAAATCATTTGCAATGATAGGAAAATCATTTACGTGGACCAAGTTTTTCCAAGCACAGTCTATGAATAGGTATTTCTGTTCACTTTTTGGGATATTAAGAGCAGGTTTATGATTTCATAAACCTGAGGATTTCTTGAGGATTACATCGAAAAGATGGAAGTCACAAAAGGATTACTTGAGGATGCGATCCCAAAAGCTTATTCCTAGAGATCTTAGCTAGTTTGTTGAACTTGTAATGCAAGTAACTCTATGACTATGAGTCTACTAAATGAATTTCACTTGTACTTTCAGTCACACCATTCCTCTGATCCATTCTGATCCTCAACCTTTCACTGTCACTAACCCTTCCCACACCAGCAAGAATGTTTGACATAAGCACTCAATCCCCTCCATAACCTCTCTCCATCTCCAATAACTTCCGGTAACTCTATCACCTATATCATCCTTACCTTGCAACCTCCCTGCCCTTCCCAGTGCGTCTATTAGACAACCATAATGCTTAATGCCCGGTAAAACTTGACCTTTTGCAAACCATCTTCTGGAAAAACTTGAGCCCCAGTTCAACCAATCCTCCATGACTATAAGCATCCAGGAGACTTAAAAATGTTACTTGATTTGGCTTGAGACCGTTTTTCTCCATACTTGCAAATCAATCTACAGCTTCTTTCCCCATTCCATGCATTGCAAACCCGGAAATCATAGATGTCCGTGTAAACAAATTTCTCCTCTTTGATGATATTTCCTCAAAGAATCTCGACGCACTCACTATGCATCCACATTTAGCATGGGCATCTATTAGTGCAGTCATAACACGAATATCAAATGCATTAAAGCCTCTTTTCTCCCCATAACCGTGAACCAACTGGCACATTTTAAGATCTCCCTTACTGAAAATGGCTGGTAAAATGGCCAGGACTGTAATCTCAATGGGTTTTATACCTTCAAAAACAACCATTCTTCAAAACAAAGCTATAGCTTCATCAAACTTATTCATCCTCATATACCCGTCAATGATACCCGTCCACGACATAACAGTCCTATCCAGCAGCTCTTCAAAAAGACTACGCGTCATTTCAAGCTCATCCCATTCAATTAAATCAGTGATCATAGCATTCCACGTGACCGAGTTCCTTTCAGGCATTTCACAGAAACTTTCCTTGCAACAACCAAATCTCCACAAGCTGCGTACATATCGACCAAAAAAGTTTTTACATAGATATGAAACTGAAAACCCACTTTCACTGTTGAAGCACGCACCTGTCTTCCCAAGATGGAGCAGCATAGAAAAGCATTGGCTTTTATAAGGAAAGCACAAGTAGAGATATCGAAGGACTGAGTCGGAGAAGCGTGAAAGTTAAGATGGACATGCTGTTGTCCATGTTTAAAAAGCAAAAAAGCTTCTTGGGGCTTTTCGTTGAGGGCATAGGATTCAAGCAGAGAGTTGAAGAGTAGCAGAGAGTTGGGGAGATGGTCTAGGGAGCCAGAGATGAGAAAGTGAGTGTGGAGCTGTTGGGTGGCTTTTTGAGTTAGCAAGTTTTTGTGTAAGAGAGATAGGCATGTTTCTGCTGCATTGCCAACGCTGTCTTTTGGAAGATTGTGAGAGATGGAAGAATGGAGGAATCGCTTAGGATTTTTTCTAAAGATAATAATAGAAACTTATATTTAAAATATGAAAAGTATAATGAATTTCAAGAAAACATAAACCTGCCTTTATATCCCAAAAAGAGAATAGAAACACCTATTCATAAAACTGTGCCTGGCAAACCTTGGTTGCAGTTCCATGGAAATGATTTTCTTTTTCACTTGCAAATGAATTTCAGCTTACATGAAAGCAATTGCCCAGTACTTGAAGCAGACAAACAAAATTGCACTCAAAACACCATACATGACTGCTTTTTTCACTAACATACTTCCATTCTTTCATCTTTTCTACTGCTACGTTACAATCAAACAACAAACTACCTTTTTTACTACTAAAATCACTTGTTGAAGAATAATCCATACCAATCACATGGGTTTTTTTCTGTGATTCTCAAAAGTACTAATATCACAACACGAGCTTGTAATAACGTTTCCCCTCCAGAGAAGAAGGATTTGATCTAAGCTTTGCTGCAGTGATATTTGAAGTGAACAATCAAACTCTCTCCAAGTTTCACCTCACTCACAGCTTCTTCAAATTCCACTTCAAAATTATCCTGCAACACCCACTACTTCCATAATTCAACCCAACATCACGTCTAAGCATTTCAATCTCTTACAAATATCAACTTAACCAAGACAAGAGGCTAATCAGTGGAAGTCAGACCTCATGGGTCTGTTCAGGACAAGCATCCTCACTATCTTGCAGCACTTTGTTGCACCATTTACTCATCAGCTTCAAGCGTTCCTTCATTCTCCTCAGACTGGAGGAGACGGTGCAGAAGCCGGCGCAGCCACAAGAGGTGCAGAAGCCGGCGCAGCCACAAGAGGTGCAGAAGCCGGCGCAGCCACAAGAGGTGCAGGGAGGAGGCGATGGGGCGGCATTATAATTCTAATGGATTTTAGCGCCAAATTTGGTGATGCAGATAAAATTTCTCTGAAGAAGATATAACAAGGAAAATTGTTATTCAATTTTCACCTTGAATTAGTCTTTACAAATTACAATTAACTGTAAAGCTATTGTACAACTAATTAATTTTTTTAAAAAAATATTAATAATTACTACATTCATCTTACATAAACCTCACTTCATGAAAACATAAAAAAAAAAAAAATTCAACTCGAATCAAAACACATATTTTATAAATTACGTGGGAATATAAAATCTAAATGGAAGGTTTAATCTTTTATAACGTAAATGGAGTATTAATCTTGTAGTTAATTAGTAATTAGTAGTATAATGATATTTAACACGAAAATAATAATATAAAATGTGTTATGATATTTAGTCGATCATTTAATAATAGATAATTAAAATTTTTCATAATACTAAAAAATAATAATTATAATAAGTTTAAATAGTATTAGACATTTCTAAAATTTTAATTATTTTAAAATATTATATTTATTTAATTATTTTATTAAATATAAATTATTAGTTCGAATAATTACTACTTAAATTTTTAATAATTTGTACTATACAAATACTAGATTTTGTATCAATTTTGGATGGTTATTCTCTAATTTTCTTAATGTGATTATTCGAGAATGATTGAATTTTGCTGAAGAGATATTACATTCTCTTAAGTCATGATTTTTTTATTTATGAGTTAGCTTGACAGTTTTTAATTTAATAAGATTACATAAATATTTATAATAAAAAAATATAATTACTTACGTAATTTAAAATAATTAACCAATTAATATCTTAAATAAAACATCAATATACAATTAACTAAAATAATAATAATAAAATAAAAAATCGTAAAAGAAAGAGACATAAGATTTTCCGTAAAAAAATTTATAATAAATATGAAAAAATTATAAACTAAATTCCGAATCAAATTTATTATAAAAAAAAAAAAACAAATCGATATTTGGCCCACTAGTCCAAGAGAAACAAATTACCCTAGCTAATCGAGTACTTAAGTAAAATAATGTACTAAAAAAAAGCCTTACCTTTGTTTTATAACCTAATAGGGAATTGAATTTTTACCGTGTCCAAACAAGCACATTTAACCTCCAGAAGCCAGGAGCCGTCAGCTCCCGTTGGCTCAACTCTCTGTCTGACTCTCTTGTTCGTAGATTCTGTTTCTAGCGTCATTTCTCATCTGACACAGCAAAGGCTTTATCAGAACTTCGCTATACAATTATTATTGGAGTTCCTCAAATTTTGCTATACGGGAGGGGGGGACAAAGTATCTCACCCACCCAGATTCCCTCTGCTCATAAATCTTTCATCTAAGCAATGCGTCTTTCACATCACAAATATTCATCTTTACCCAACTCAGTCACATTTTCCAGATTCAATCTTCGTCCCCACAACCCTATTCTTGACACACTCTCTCTTTCCATTACCCATCCCAAATCACTCAATCACAAGCCTGAACTATTGTCAATGAACCAACCCATTTCCTCCACTTACCCTCTCGCTTCAAATCACGATTCTCTTTCAGTTCTTGTTACTTCTTCCGATGACATTAATGGTGGTGGTCAAGTTGATAAAACCACGAGGTCTGAGAAATTTCCAGAAACTGGAGAAGGTGGTAAGGAAAAAAGTTTCTGGGGTGCAGTTGGTTTGATCATTGGCACTGCAGTAGGGCCTGGTATACTGGGTCTGCCTGCTGCAACCTTAAAATCTGGCCCACTTCCAGCAACCATTGCAATAGTTCTTTCTTGGGTTTATGTTATCTCCTCAATCATTCTTGTTGCAGAGCTCAGTTTTGCAGCCATGGAGGAAGATGCTGTGGCAGAGGTGAGCTTCACCGGCCTTGCAACCAAAGCATTAGGGAATGATTTTGGTGCTTTTGTTTCAGTAGTTTATGCTTGCTTGAGTTTTGCTTTGTTAGTGGCTTGTGTTTCAGGCATTGGTTCAATTGTTTCTCAGTGGTTTCCATGGATGAATCTAGTTTTGGCCCATTCCTTGTTTCCTCTGGCAGCTGGAATTGTGATTATGTTCTTCCCATTTAAGTTCATTGATGCTGCAAACCGACTGTTGTGTGTTCTCATGCTTTTCTCCATAACTTCACTTGTAGCCATTGGAATATTTATATCAAGAGCTAATCTGTTGGCTTCCTTTGCCCGTGCATCATGGAGTATCTCATTGATTTTGCCTGCTATTCCTGTTACCGTTCTCACATTAGGATTCCATGTTATCACACCATTCATTTGCAAGATTGCTGGAAACTCTGTATCTGAGGCTAGGAAAGCTATACTAGTTGGTGGAGTTGTTCCGTTGATTATGGTTCTATCGTGGAATTTGATTGTTTTAGGGCTTGCAGGGACCAACCCAGCCACCACCTCCTCTGACCCCATATCCCTCTTGCTTTCTGTAAATCCTTATGCTTTGTCAGCTGTTCAAGGCTTCGCATTCTCTGCCCTGGCTACAAGCTTGATAGGATATGCTGTTAGCTTCCCAAAACAACTTATGGATACCTTGAAACAGATATTTGAGAAATGTGAAATTTCTAATGAAAATGGAAAAGGAAAAGTTGGGTTTGCAGTTTATTCTGCTGGGAACCGTGAAATTGGCAATGTAGGGAAGATTTCATATAACGACAACAAGGCATTTACTGCCTCAGATGTAAAGCTGACACCAAACCTTAGATTTGATTCTATTGAAATGTTTGTAATGCCTCTTCTGCTGGGTGTTCCAGCTGTTATTGCACCTTTCTTTCGCTCGACTTTTTCAAGAGCTCTGGATTTTGCTGGGGTTTATGCCAATTGTTTTTTGTTTGGTATCCTTCCTCCAGCTATGGCATATATACAGCAATCTAGGAAGAAGCTCAGGTATTCCCATCAATTCTTAGGCACCTATCTAGTCTCTCTAGCTCTTCTAAAAGTCTTGTTCTAATGAATTTATGGTGGAACATTGGCTGCATCTAAAAGAGTTTGGTTGGGTTTTGCAGGAAGTCCATTCTACCGGGAGGAAATGTTACACTCTTGCTATTGTTTAGCATCGCCATTGCCCTGGGAATTTGGCATTAGGTGGCTATTTTTGTGCAGTATGTTTTCTCTGCAGGCCAGTTTTGGCAATCACAATATTCTCCAATATATACTTGAATCAATTAATTAACCCAAAGATCCTTCAAGTCTATGGTATCTAGTTTGTTGTAATTCTGAATTCCCAATTCATTTTCAAATTCTTAATTAATAAGAATTGAAACTTGCATGGAGGTATGCTAGATAGAATATGCATGTATATAAGCTGTAATTCATCAGTTAAGGTCTGTCTGAGTTACTGTCCAACAACTTCACGTCCTTTTCTACTGAATGACTGGATATGAAGATTCATTCGTAATACCCTTAAATTTACCATCTTTAAATTTGTCTCTTGTATTGATGTTGATGACTGATTTCAAAAACAATACAAAATTGACTAATCATATTTGCAGTGAAGAATATCCCAAGACCACCATAGGCAAGATCATATTCCCAAATCATTTTAGATTCTGATCCAGAATCGGGCAACTTGGAGAAGATTATCCCACATCTTGATTCTTGAAGGGGGAAAACCATAAATGATCCCCTGATTTCATGAAATTGCATTATCACTAAGTGACTGCAATTCATTACATACCAATACAAAATATCAATACCAAGTGCTGAAGAGAAGCTATAAGCATACAGACTTCCATTCAAGAAAATCCACGAGACATTGAAGATTCTTACAAAATCAGAATCAAGTGTGCTATATTTCCTACTAGATTTACAGTGAAATAAGAAATTAAAATCACCAGTTCTATCTGGTCAATAAGAATCCAAGCAGAACGTTTCTATCCTCAAATTTGTGTACAACTGATGGTGTAGTATAGTGGGTGCTCAGCCATAAGAAGCAGGTACCATAAGAGATTCTTTTCTTTTTTTCTTTTAAGGGCATCAGAAGCTTGGCAGCTCGACTGATAAGCACCATATCCACAGTATCTACCATACATATTATCTATAGATACACCATCCGGAAGGGGGTGGAAGAAATGATCTAGGTGATGAGAAATGGAATTAAAGTTGGGTCTCATCCAAAGAATTTTCTTGAAAGAGACAAATCAGAGAATTTCTGTGTATCAAAGCATATCACTAAAGTTCCTGTGAAGTTAAAGCAAAAACCGAACACTGATTGGCACACTAGCTGAAGTGGGTGCCAGAAAGAAGAAAGATATGTAAAGAAGAATTATAACATGGGGACAGAGTGCTAAAGTGATATACTAGCCTTCATAACCTAAATCTACTTTGGGAGAAGGATTAATAATCTTCAGCAGGAATATTTGAAATGAGAAATCATAGCCTCTCCAACTTTCTCCAGTCTCAAGCTGCAATACCACGTGTTATATTGGCAGCACAACTTTGATAACTTAAATCATATCATATCTAAAGAATACAACTTTTTAGTATTAGCAATCCAGATTTCATACCTAGTGAATGGAAGACCAAAGATTCAGAATTGGTTTTCTTTCTCAGAGTTTCTCGAAAATCAAACAATATGCCAATAAAGGTAACCTTGCAAGGAAGGTTAAACCTTTACTATAATATAGTTTTCTACAGGAACAAGCATCTTTATTATCGTGCAACACCTTTCCCCCACAAGCCAGTGACTCATCTGCTTCATGTGTGAGTTCATTCTCCTCAGGCTGTGGCATCACCAAGCAATTTACAGCATGCAAATTCGTCAATAGTTAATCCCTTCATCACTTAAAAATAAATCCAAAAATGCTTGCAAACATCAAAATATTGAAAATTACATTGGATCAATCATCTAAGCTTGCATTAATCCAAGCAGCTCCAAGAAGAAATTTCTTAGACTATGTTTAAAGCTGTTAAAGAATGTACTTTATATATAAATAGGATTATATTAGGTTAAAAGGTACTAAAATAAAATACACCATTTGTAGTTATTGTAACTTTACTTTTTCTTATCCCTAAAACTTGTATATATAAGGACGTAATATTCCCTGAGAATACAACTCAATTATTCATGACAAAAACCAATCCAGAAATGATGTAGATTGTATTAGTATTTAGTTTATCTAAAAGAAAGTATAAATTGTATTAGGATGATAAAATTTTAATATAAGGAACTCCAAGTGAAATTGGAGCAATATATTTCAAAATTCAACAAAATTGATGAAATTATGATATATTGTTACAATCCCATATGGAATTCCATTTCATGATTTTAGATAGTAATCTCATTATCTTCTAGTTAAAATAAGTGTGAGATTTAGTAATGAATTCTACATAAATTTTAGAATTATTCTTAGCATAGCCTAACTAAAATGAGGATAATATCGAAATCTGACCTGGAATTTGAAAGACTTGTTAGGCTCATAGTAACAACAGAAATCACAGTAACCTGTAGTCCCTAGAATCCCTTTGTCGATATGCAGTCAACATACCAGAAATTTCACATTATGGATCAACCCGAAATGTTCAATTATCTTCACTGTAATCACTGAATCAATAACAAGAAGATTCAGTGTTAAAGCACTAATCTTCAGATTAGGATGAGAATCATACCACACCTTATTATTGAGATTCTCCTTGATGCAATCATTTAAGAAAGTTGGCTGCCATGCCATTTGTAGTCATCTGTGACTCTTGAATCATATTAAAGCCACAAAAGGAATACTTGAAGATGCGACTTGAAAAGCTTATTCCTAGCAATCTCAGCCAATTTGTTAAACTTGTAATGCAAGTAACTCTGTGTCTACGAGTCTACTAAATCAATTTCACTTGTAGGTCCAGTCATACCAAACTCTGCCCTGGAATTTTGTAAGCATTCCTTTGATCCATTGTGATCCTCAATCTCTCACTGTCCCTAAACCTCCCAACACCAGCAAGAATGTTTGACATAAGCACATAATCCCCTCCATAACTTCTCTCCATCTCCAATAACTTCCGTGTAACTCTTTCACCCATCTCAACATTACCATGAAAACTACAAGCACCCAAAAGTATTCTCCAAATCACAACATTAGCAATGTTATCAGGAACTTCCAGAGCCAGCTTTTCTGCTTCTTCTAACCTCCCTGCCCTTCCCAACACATCTATTAGACACCCATAATGCTTAATGTCCGGTAAAACTTGACCTTCGATAACCATCTTCTGGAAAAACTTGAGCCCCACTTCAACCAGTCCTCCATGACTACAAGCATCCAAGACACTTAAAAATGTTACTCGATTTGGCTTGAGACCATTTTTCTCCATCCTTGCAAAGCAATCTACAGCTTCTTTCCCCATTCCATGCATTGCAAACCCGGAAATCATCGATGTCCATGTAACCAAATTTCTTATCTTTGATGATATTTCCTCAAAGAATCTTGATGCACTCACTATGCATCCGCATTTAGCATAGGCATCTATTAGTGCATTCATAACACGAATATCAACTGCATTAAAGCCTCTTTTCTCCTCGTAACCATGAACTGACTGGCACATTTTAAGATCTCCCTTACTGAAAATGGCTGGTAAAATGGCCAGGATTGTAATTTCACTAGGTTTTATACCTTCAAAAACAACCATTCTTCGAAACAAAGCTATAGCTTCATCAAACTTATTCATCCTCGTATAACCATCAATGATACCCGTCCACGACACAACAGTCCTATCCGGCATCTCTTCAAAAAGACTACGCGCCATTTCAAGCTCACCCCATTTAACTAAACCAGTGATCATAGCATTCCACGTGACCGAGTTCCTCTCAGGCATTTCATAGAACACTTTTCTTTGCATCAACCAAATCTCCCGCAAGCTGCGTAATATCGACCAAAAAAAGTT
>NW_019014633.1:377029-419917 GCF_000150535.2 Carica papaya
GTTAGCCCAAATGGCATGACCAGAAACTCATAGTGTCCGTACTTAGTTCGAAAAACTATTTTAGGAATGTCTTATGTCTTGATCTTTACCTGATGGTAACCTAAACGCACGTCTATTTTAGAGAAAACCTGGGCACCCTACAATTGATCAAAAAGGTCTTTGATCATGGGAAACAGATACTTGTTCTTAATCATGACCCTGTTCAATCCCTTGTAATCAATACATAACTTTAATATCCCATCCTCCTTCCTTGTAAATGCGACTCCAGCACCCTAAGGGAACACACTATGTCAGATGAACCCATAATCCTGCAATTCATTGATCTGTTTTCTCAACTCTTTCATCTTAACACGACTCATGTGGTAAGGGGCAACCGAGATAGGCTAGGTGTGTAGCTGAAGATTTATGGTGAATTCAACTTCTCTGTCTACTGGCAGTCTGAGTAGTTCATCCGAAAATACATCCGGGAAGTTTTAGATTACCGAAATCTCTTAAATGTAAATTTCTTTCTTAGGTTTGCCTAGTTAGAGAAAATAGACGAGTTAAAGCACTTGGTAATAGAAAAATTGTCATGAGGGAATAATATTTAAAGAATTTTATTAATTTGTAAATGACTCTTCATCAGGAGAGTTGAATACAAGTTTCTTATAAAAATAATCTACCCACTAGCCAGTTCATTTATAGGATTACATCAAAGTCCCCCGTATCAATCTCTTTCAGGTCAACACTCAATTTCTTATCTGCTATATCCATGATACAGGCTCTGTATATAA
This sequence comes from Carica papaya, assembly GCF_000150535.2. The sequence goes on from NW_019014633.1 coordinate 377,803, forward strand.
CTTCTCCTAATAGTGTCTTACTCTCAAGAGTAGACACAAACAATATAAAATCAAGTTTTTCAGGTAATACATTCAAGTTTGGTGTAAAAGCATATGAGACAAATGAATGTGATGCATCAGTATCAATCAAAACATGTGCAAGATGATTATAGATAGTGTACGTATCTTGTATACATCTAGGTTGGCTTATGCATCCTGTTGAGTGAGATTATAAGTTCTGCTCTAAATAGGAGGTCTGGCCTGGTTCTAATTCCTTAGGCACTCTCTCGCGTAATGCTAAGAACTCCCACATCTATGGAAAATATTGTTGAGGATATAGCATGGTCAGTCCCCATGATCCTTGCCATAGTGCTGGTAAGTCCTACGACGTCCTGTTTTCGGAATATGAGAATGAGCTTGAATCACTGGCCTAGGTCTCTTGTTCTGCTGAACAAGTGCAATGAGTGCTGGTCTGCAATGTGAAACTGGGGGCCTGAGGTTCCCTACTGCTGGAGGAAAAATGTGAAGGTTTCTCTCCACTAGCTGTGCCTTGGCCAGAACGGCTGAGTAAGTACTGAGCTCGAACACATACAGCTGCTATCTAATCTCAGGACGGAGGCCCTACTCGAACTTTCTTACCCTTCTGCCTTCATCCATCATGCTCTCAGGGAAATACCGGCCCAACTCTAGAAAATTTCAGACATATTCTGATACAGTCATATAACCTTGGACCAGGTGTGCAAACTCCATTTCTTTTAGATGTCGGAGATGCTCTGGGAGGTACTCTGCATTAAAGGTCATCAGGAACTGTTCCCAAGTGACTGAAACAGGCAGAGTGGCCTACTTGAGTTGCCACCAGTGACCTGCCTCTCCCACCAGCATGTAGGTGGCGAGTATAACTCTCTATTCGGAAACCACTCCAAGAGTCATGAAAGTCTTCTCTGTCTCAACTAACCAGTACTCGGCCTCTTCAAAGGAGAATGCCCTTGCAAAAGTAGATTAGTTTAGTAATTTATACCTTTCAATGTTGTCTGGATCCATTATAGGTAGAACTGGGTCCCGTGGAAGAGGGATTAGATTGTGCTTGAGAGGGACCAGATGACCCTGTGGTGGCATTGGATGATATGGTGGAGGCACCAAATTATATTCTGGTGGTGCCGGGTGATGAGATTAGGGCATCAGATCATACTATGGTGGTGTCAGGTGATGTGATTAGGGCACCGAACCATACTGTGGTGGTGTCGGGTGATGCGATTGAGGCACTGGACCATACTGTAGTGGTGTCCATAGTACTGTAAAGGAGCAGGGTCATACTAGAGTGGCTCAGGATCCTCTTGCTGCAGGGGTGACTTAAACTGTGGCAATGGTGGAGGGTCAAGTAGCTCCCTCCTTTCCTCCCGAGCCTACTGGACAATGATAAGTCTCTCCAACATTTCAAATAGTCGGTCAACATATTCTCAAAGCGAACCCTCTTGGGTTGCTCAGTTTAGTGGTGTCTTTCTCTCCTCATCTATCTATACCTGCATTTCACAATAAATGGTTAAGTGATAATTCATTTTTTTGGTATTGCCTTAAGTCTTTGTGTAAGGAATAATTCTGAGGAACGTAGCTCTAATACCAACTATAAAGATCTGGAACTTAAAAAATAAAATAAAGTTATAAATTAAGTGTGAAAGCGAAATAATAGATTTTAAGTTTTACATTCCTTACATAATAATTTAGAATGCCCAATAAGGCTACGAGAATGACTATTCTAAAAGAATAAACAAAAATCAAAGAAATAAATAAAAGGCAATATGTTGAATATTCTATGACGACTTTCACTAGCTTTTGAAGGGAGTCCGGGTGATGAACTATTTACAACCCTCTTATTGATCAGGGATTTAGGTCTTGGTCCTCTAGATCTGAAATAATTAATGAGATGGTGAGTTACATTATCCTAGTAAGAATATCACACTACTGACCGATACAAAAACTGAAGGTTGGTAAAAATCTTAAAAACAACCAATTTAGCTATTGATTTAAGTAAATTCATTTATCATAAGGAAAACCATTTATTGCATATATTTACTATTGCGAATTCCATAAATCGACCTAGAGAGATACAATAACTCGAATAACATTCCAATCTCATTTTCAATTGAGCAATAACAATCACTTTCTATTTTTATTTGCCTACTGGTATTCCTAGGGGCTCATAAAAATGTCCTACTACGCGTGAACCAATATCCAATATTGTCAACTAACCGGTCATCTCCATACCCCGTCCGGTATGAGGCAACGTTCACGGTAGGGTTCCCTATGTACCCGATCGTCCACCGTCTCCCAGGATATCCAGTAAGGCTACCATTCATTAATTCACATAACCAATCAATTTTCTGTTTGCATATTAATTTATAATTTCACAAATCAATAGTAAATCACACAAGACAAGAAATATATATATCAAGAAAGTACAACTGAATCATTCAATCATTCTAGTACATCATCACGTATTTAAAGTTGTAAATTCAACAATCAGTTATCAGAACAAATAAATAACTAACTAGTTCCGACTCCATCAGTAACCTTTAATTATTCTCAAAATTTTTTAAATTACACAAAATAATATATTATCAATTATTAAGCTTCAATTCTATAACAGAGAATAAGGTGATAGATTCTTACATGAATCGATATCCGAAACACTAAACTTTTTACTGCGTCTACTGGCGGTCCCCAGGTTTCCTGAATTTTTCTACGGAGATTAAAACATATTTCACGTACCTAGAAATACTCAAAATTGGTGTTAAAAAATCTTTTTCGGCAAATTTTAGAATTCCAACACGGTGACACCGTCGTGCTCCAACGACAGCACCGCCGCCCGCGATGGCAGTTTCCCTCAGCGTGCCCTTTTTTTGGCAAATTTTGGCCTGTTTCGGCTGATTTTATACCCATCCCTATGAGAAAACACGTTAAGAGGCATCGGTTGGCCAAAAAATGTCAAAAAACGAAAACCTACAAGCGGCATGATTTTCTGGTGCGGTGGCTCCACTGGCTCACCTTGGCGACTGGGCATTTTTCTTCAGTGAACCTATAGAAAACAGAACGGTGAACACAATGGTGAAAAAATGGGAAACGAAAAGGGGCTCATCGGAGGCAGTTGTGGGTTTTGCTTGCAGTGGTGCTGCCAGACTTCGCCCGCAATTTTCAGCTCATCCGTCATTTTTTTTGCTCCAATTTGGCCATGGAGGTGCTTGGAATCAAATTCTGAGCGGATATGATAATTTTTACTTTTTTTTTGTGGTCAGAGGTGGCTCCGGAGAGGTGGCGGTCGGCTCCCTTCTATGGCGACTGGTTCTTCTTCTCTGATTCAGGGCTGGCGGTTAGGGTTTGAATTTGGCGTGATGTAAAATATTTATACTCATCTCGCGTTAATCTCGGTTGTTCATCGCGTTTGATCTCGATTATCCATCGCATTTAAAGAAAAAATTAATCTGAATTGTTCATCGCGATTTGATTTTGATCGTACGATCGCGTTTAAAGAGGAAATGAATTTGGTTGTTCATCGCTTTAATCGCGACCCTCTGATCGCGCCTGAGGAGGAAACGAATCCGGACCGTCCACGTGCGCGAGAACGCTTCCGGGCCGTCCAATCACGGGGCATGCAGATCGCCAGCGTGGCCTCCCGCGTGGCACCGAGTCAACGTGTCTTGCCACTAGCGCGTTCCGTTCGTCAAGGCTGTTAACTGAGCAGCCCTACGTGGCACAATTTTTTTTAATTGCATTTTGACCGCCATTTTTTTATTTTTCTTTCAAAAACATTCTACGAACCCAAATTTTCACCTCTTTTTTTAAAAATTATTTTCAATTTCGTTCTCAACCTATTTTTTCTACACTTCCACATTAAATTAAATTTTATTAATTTTGAAATTATATTTTTATACATTTTTTAAATTTTAAAATTAATCATAGACCAAATTTCAGGTCCGGATATTACATAAAAATGAAGAATTACTGATCTTATACATGAAATTAACATGTCATTTGATTACTTGTCTTCATAGGTTGACTTTGGAAAAATTCGTAACGGTAAGTATGGAATAAAATATTTTAAAGTTAAATGTATTTACTTAAATCAATGGCTCTATTAGTTGTTTTGTAATTTTTACAAACCTTCAGTTTTCTGTATCAATGATTAGTATGATATTTTTACTGAGTTAGTATAACTCACCATTTTATCAACTATTTCATATCAAGAAGACCAAGATTCAGATTCCAATCAGCAAAAGAGTTGTGAGTAGATTACCTCCCGGACTCCCCTTCAAGTGTTAGTAGAGGTTAACCTCATAAGATATCTATTTATTTATTTTGGTTATCGTTTATCTTTTTTTTATAAACCAATAGAGAATGGATATTCTCGTGACCCTATTGGGCATTCTAATTTACTGTGTAATAAATGTAAACTTTAACTTTATTGTTCGCTTCTACATTTAAATAATAAACTCTTTTTCTTTTAGTTTTGAACTTTTACATTTACTTTTTATTTTTACATAAGAAAATATCAATTTTTTATTAAATAAAATACCTAACATAAAAAATCTAAACATATGTTTAATGCATTCCTTTTTAAAGGAAACAAATCACTTTGTGCTTGTATGGTTATATAGTTCCATTATTGACTTTTCTTTCTTGGAAAATGAACTTTATTTTGTTATTTTTTTTAACTTTAATTATGAAGCATATATATATATATATATCACAAACTTACATAGAGTAAATTTTTTAACTTAAAATACATAGTTATAATTCTATCAAAATTATATAAAAACTCTTATGATTGAAATTAAGAAATATAGTAATTTAAATAAATTTCACAATCAAAATTTATCTTTTGAAATATCACCTTGTAGTAAAATTTTCAATTATGGTCCTCAAACATGTATAATAATTATTAGAAATTAAAGTTCAATCCCAATATCACATAAAAACAAGAGTTGATGGTACTGAAAAAATAAAAGCAAAAATAAGTATTTTTGCTTTTTTTTTATTAATTAATTTACAAAAATAAACTGACTCAAGTTGTAATTATCTTTTTTTAGTTAATCAATCATTACTAATTTTTAATAAAAGTACATATATTTTAGTAATTTAATAATATTTATATATAAATAAAAACATAATTAACATTTAAATTAAAAAATATATATCACAATTAATCTGTTAACAGTAACACATTAAAGATGGTGAATATATAAACAGCATGTGGGGAAAGAAATTCCCGGGACCCACTCAAAGATACCTAGGGATCAAGAATCATTTATGTTTTTCATTTTCAAAAAATTTATTACTAATTTTTCATAAAAACAAATGAATTATGAAATTTGAAAAGTCTTCTCCTCTCCATTTCTCCAATTATATATTCACTCATCCCCCCCCGCTTCTCACCTGCCTACCCATCTTCTCTGTCTCTCTCTCTCTCTCAGCCATGGCGTGCATCGCATCTGATCTCGCGCCCTTGCTGGGACCAAACGGGACAGAGGCCGCCGAATTCATCTGCAACAAATTCATCGACACGAGCTTCGCAGTAGACACCACTTACCTCCTCTTCTCCGCCTACTTGGTTTTCTCCATGCAGCTCGGCTTCGCCATGCTCTGCGCCGGTTCCGTACGCGCCAAAAACACCATGAACATCATGCTCACCAACGTTCTCGACGCCGCCGCCGGTGGCCTCTTCTACTACCTCTTCGGCTTCGCTTTCGCTTTTGGAACTCCTTCCAACGGCTTCATCGGCCGTCACAACTTCGCTCTCAAGTCAATCCCTTCCTCCAACTTTGACTTTAGCTTCTTCCTCTACCAGTGGGCTTTCGCCATAGCTGCGGCTGGCATCACCAGCGGCTCCATAGCCGAGCGAACCCAGTTTGTTGCTTACCTCATTTACTCCTCCTTCTTGACCGGTTTCGTCTACCCAGTTGTCTCTCACTGGTTCTGGTCCGTTGATGGCTGGGCTAGTGCCACTAGAGGCGACGGAAACCTCTTGTTTGGATCAGGAGTCATCGACTTTGCCGGCTCCGGCGTAGTTCACATGGTGGGTGGTATCGCCGGACTTTGGGGCGCCTTCATTGAAGGTCCCAGAATCGGGCGTTTCGAGAATGGTGGGAAATCCATTGCCTTGCGCGGCCACAGCGCCTCCCTCGTCGTCCTCGGCACCTTCCTTCTCTGGTTCGGGTGGTACGGGTTCAATCCCGGGTCATTCGTCAAAATCCTGGCACCATACAACTCTGGGAACTTTTACGGCCAGTGGAGCGCTGTCGGACGAACCGCCGTCACCACAACACTTGCCGGTTGCACAGCCGCACTCACTACTCTCTTCGGAAAAAGAATACTTTCCGGCCACTGGAACGTGACCGACGTCTGCAACGGTTTACTCGGTGGGTTCGCTGCAATTACCTCTGGTTGCTCCGTCGTGGAGCCTTGGGCTGCTATCATTTGTGGGTTCGTAGCGGCGTTGGTGTTGATCGGGTGTAACAAATTGGCGGAGAAGATGAAGTTCGACGACCCACTTGAGGCGGCGCAGTTGCACGGCGGTTGTGGAGCTTGGGGGATTATATTCACGGCGTTGTTTGCGTCGGAGAAGCTCGTGAACGAGGTTTTCCCGAACAAGATTCCTCGGCCGTACGGATTGTTCATGGGCGGCGGTGGGAGGCTTCTAGCGGCTCATATTATACAGATATTAGTAATAGCCGGTTGGGTGAGTGCAACGATGGGGAGTTTGTTCTTGATTCTTCGTAAACTGAAGCTTTTAAGGATCTCTGCTGACGATGAGATGGCGGGTATGGATTTGACCAGACACGGAGGGTTTGCGTATGTTTACCACGACGACGATAATGAGTTGCAGAATAATGGGTTTCAATTAAGAAAAATTGAACCCAGGTCGTCTTGTACTCCTACTCCTGTTTAATTTAATTCTAGTTTTAATTTTATTTTCTTCATTTTTAAAATGTTTATTTAAATTTTATAATGTAAAAAAATAATTAAAAAAATAAAATGAGTTTTGACGTCATGGTGTTTGTAATAATAATACGAAGGAGATCAACGGAGGTGGTGCTTTCCAACTTAGTGGTAGTTGTACGGAACGACGACGTATGGGTTTGTGAACCAATCAAAATCATTAATGAAAAGTCAAATTTGACTTTTCCGGCCACTGGTGGGGCCCACCCACCTAGGTTTTAGGAGAATCCTGTGACTGATGACGTGATCGACGTGGAAATTTTCTAAAAGGGAATCTGCACAGGCATAGTTATTATATATATATATACACACACATTATTCACATGTATGTGCGCATATATATAGATATATATATGTTATTTGAGACGAATATACATTACACACCTAAAAGGGAATCTGCACAGGCATAGTTATAAAATATACACATATTATGTAGATATATGCGCACTATATATACATATATATATATATGTACATATATGTGTTATTTGAGATGAATATGTATTGCACATCTAGCCATCGAGGGTCTCGTGAAAGAGCTATGTTACGTGATTGCAATAACCGATAACTAGTTAGTCGCTTTAACTTTATTTTAAAAAGTTATTAAAACCATTTTAATTTCTTTTGACTTCTGGAGCCTCTTTTTGTCGATAAAATTAAATGGGTATATACATATTATATATATATATATATAGTGTTTGACCATTGACAAAATTAAATTTACATATGGAAATATCTATACATGAAGGAGTGAGGAAAATGCAGAAAATAAAGAATTCAAATAAATTGAAAGCTGGTATGGCATGTAAGTTGAAAGGCAAAGAGGTTTGGTACACATCAGTATCGCAAAATATTCTAATCAGACCTGCAAACTTTGAATACAAATAGGAGGAAGAGAAAAGTCAGCTTTCATACTTATACATTACATATATATATATGTATAAATATTATTTAAATGTTTGTAGTCAAGGTCTTCTCTGTTACTTACACTGACCCGTCAACATTGTTTTGTCGTTTTCTATATGATTACACAAAAATAAATTCCCAGTAATATTTTTCTTTTTAGATGAGAAAATTCCTCTGAGCTAAGTCTATTAAAATTAATTTTTTTTTTAAAAAAAAAATCTTAAATTAAAGAGTCAACTTTTCATTTTCTTTTCAATAATTTATTATTTATTTTGTTAAAGCTTGCAAAATTTTCTGGTAATAAATATTATTAAAAGCAAAAATATGACCATCGCCTTCAGTATTTCCATCCAATCTCTTATTATTTCTTCTTTGTTTCACATTTATGAATTTTCTTACCTATTTTGTCTTTATCTGCTAACCTTCATTTCTCTTTTTCCCCGACCCCTTGTATATATATATATATATATATATTTCTAATTTTCTCTTTATCCATTTTCTTAATTCTATATTTTTTAATAAACTGAAGGTATCAATCCTTGAAAAATGTATCTTATTTTGAAAATTTCTAATGAATGTGAAAGTAGGTAGTCTCTCTTGGAAATGACTTGTTACATTGCTCACAAGTTGCATAACCTTTTAAATTATATTCAATAATTTTTTTTTTATAATAAAGATTATTTAAGCATAATAGTTATATATTATATATATAATACGAAAACCATTAAGTGAAGATGATATGATTTTTTTACAATTTTTTTTATTTATATTTTTAAACACATAATATAATTTTTTATTAGTTGAATCATGATTCTCAGTATCATGATTTTTTTTTTATTTTTTCAAATAATCAATTTAGTAATTTTATGATAGTTCAATTATTTTTTCTCACTATATCTTTAAGATTTTTTTTATTTACTAAATTATTTTTTATTTTATCATTCTTCTTTTTTACTTCTCTAAGATTTATTTATATATGTGTTTATATATTTAATTATATACAAATATATATTTATAATATTTTAATTATAAATATACATGTACGTAATATTTTACTTATATATATGTATATAATATATTTAATTATATATATATTTAAATATATATATCTATATATTTCTATATTTAACATTAAATATTTTTTTTATTTATTTATTTATAATAATATATAAAAAAATAATAACAAAATAGATAATTTGCTCAAATATATAATTATATCATACTATTAATTCAAATAAAAATAATTGATACTATCAAATATTAATAGATCATCATTTAAATATGATTAAATTTGAATATTAATAAATTTTGTATGTACTAAACCGTATTCAACATTAATGAACCATTATATAAATCATCCAATCAAGTTTTAATGGACAAATAAATTTTTAATAAAGTGATTTTTTTTAATTAAAAATTAGACTTTTTCTCATTGGATTGTATGGAATAATAATTGTTAAAGAATTACATATACATAGTTATATATATGTAGATATATGTTATTATTATAATGTACAAAAAGTATAGATTACATACACATATAAGTTGCAGTAGTTTTCAGTTAATTTAGTTAATAATTAACTTTTATATGTATATACTATTTTTTTTTTGTGTATATTGTACTAAAAATTTTAAATGACATTTTATTTATTATAATTAATTATTGTTTTTCATTAAATAGGATAGCTAATAGTTAAATGCCACGTGTTTGATATAATATTTATTTTTTAATTAGTTTATAAAGGAAAAAAATTAACATTATTTTAAATATAAATTAAAAGCTCAAGATAATTCTGATAGAGTCATTTAAACATTTTCAAATAATAAGAATGTTTTGCCATTTTGGCACATGTTTTCTGTCAATTTCCTTAATAAAATTTAAACCCGGTTCATCGAAAAATAAGAACTTGATAAGAAACAGAAAGGATAGGGGAGAAGAACAAAGCTAAAATTTGTAAGGTGCTCTGTCCATGGAAATTCTTGCAAGCTCTTGTCTATCTCCTTATTTAACCGTCTCTTGCATCGACAGAAAACCTAAATTCATTTTGAAGCTTACGCTGTTTCAGGTACTCTTTTCTTTTCCCTGTTATACTTATTCTTTTTACTTCGAGCTCTTCTTAAAGATGATTTTTCTTGAGGTGGATGAGAGTTGAAAGTCTTGAAATTCACTTACACTGTACAACCGCACGAATGTATAAATATATTGAATTAATTTCGGAGCTGAATTAGAAGACTAGTTTTGGCTTTGGCAACTAACGTTGTATTACGGGGTCGAGTGATAGGCATGGTTTTGACGGAGAACGATCGGTTTCTTCAGTTTCAGTGTGGAGTGAGCAAAATGTATATCAAGTGAACAGTGATTCTATGCATTCATGATTAGTTAAAAAGTTGGACTAATACCGGATTGGAGAGAAGAGATTGTATTTGCTCGCTCGGATGTTTTCTTTTTTTGGTTATTGTATTGATAAATAGTATTGAACCGGTGCTTTTTGTTTGATGAGACTTAGAAATTTACTGCAACAAGCACGTAATGGAGTTTTATTGGGGTAATGGATTAGTATATCTGTTTCTTTGTCAGTGGGATAGGATTTGGTTAATAAGCTAGTTTTCTCCGTAAGTCACTTTAAATGCAGTATGTTTGGCATGCAGATTGTGAATGGGATGCAACTTTCCTGAAACATGGCATGTGGGGCTAAGCTTGTTTGTTGATAATGAAGGCTGATTATTAGATATTCAGGCATTGTTCTAGTATATTTATACCAAATCTTGTGATATATGGATCCTTTTATTTTTCTTTGTACTGTTTCTTAACAAAGCTCAAATAAAAGGAGAAAAGAAGGACCTTACATCTGTGATACATTTCATTTCAGTAATTTACTGGGGTAAAACCATTTTCTGAAATGTTAGCTTATCCATTTTGGTTTATTTGATCTAAGATGTTCCAGAATTGAACCTACAAGGTGTTGAGACTTCGATACTGCACCTATGTAAGCTTGTTCGAACTGCCTAAACAAAAAATGCTTCTGATTTTTAAAGTCAAGAACTGTATTCAGATTTTTTCATCCGTTGCTACCGGATTTTAACACTTCCTTGGACTTAACTGTAGGTTCTTTTACACATTGTCTTTTGCTCGAAAAAACAATGATAACGACCTTCTGTTTAGTGTATATCACAATTTAATTGAGCTTTTGCAGGTGCGACCTAGGAAATCACAACTTGTGAAGCTTGCGGAAGCACAAACTTGGAATCCTACATTTTGTATAAGGACAAATGATAGTTACAGATCTAGAAACTGTGATGGAGATTTTTCACCTGGGTTCCTCAGTAGTTCCATTTGTTGGCTGAATAAACGCTTTTCTTCTCAGTCTCTATTTTCTAAAAGTTATTTGAATCTTCTAAAATCCAGGAAATGTACTGGTGGTCCTCAGAAAGTAATAAATTGCTCAGAAAAAATCAGACGACATGTCTCTGTTCTTTTCATCCAGTTAGTTGCTACAGTGTTGCTTGTTACATCAGTTTCTATTGCTGTTAACAATGATCCCTCCTGTGAGTTTATGTTTATCTAAAAATATTCACTGCTAGATGCAAAATATGGAGGATCGGATGGTTTACTTTCATCCTAAATTCCTTTTATTATCCTTCAGGGGCTCTTAGTGAGGAGAATCTACTCTTCTTAGAGGCATGGAGAACAATTGATCGTGCTTACGTTGACAAAACTTTCAACGGCCAAAGCTGGTTTCGCTACAGAGAAAATGCATTAAGAAATGAACCAATGAATACACGACAAGAGACATGTATGCATTCTGCTCTTTGCAATCTCTAATCTCTTAGTTATCTGTTCTTCACAAAATTAAGGTGATGTAATAGCTGAAGTTTTTATTAAATTAAAATACATTTGTTTTGTTGATCAGATATGATTTTGTTTATCTCTTTGTTGGCACCTGGATAAGTGAAGGGCTGTTACCTGATCATGCATAGGACTTCTAAAAATCAGTACTGATAGGAAAAAAAGGTCTAGCTAGTTTTTTATTGAGATCTGTACCTTATTTCTGTTATTAATTAATGTGTCATGTTGACTTATTTGCATTTAGATATGGCTATCAGGAAGATGCTTGCCACACTGGATGATCCTTTCACCAGGTTTCTAGAGCCTGACAAATTTAAGAATTTGCGGGTACAGCTCATTTGTTGTTACATTACAGTTTACAATGAGGAATGAATATGAAAGCTAGCACACTGCAGTCAAATGTTATGTTTGATAAAATTTTGTACCTATGGTCATTCTTTCTGAATTCTTTTACTATCTTTTCTGAAGGCAGTCTGGAACTCAAGGGTCTCTTACCGGTGTTGGGCTGTCAATAGGCTACCCTGCTGGATCTGATGGATCACCTGCTGGCCTTGTTGTTATTTCAGCTGCCCCAGGAGGTCCTGCAAATAGAGCTGGTATATTGTCTGGGGATATTCTCCTATCAATAGATAATGTGAGCACAGATAACATGGGCATATATGATGCAGCAGAACGTTTGCAGTGAGTATTTATACTTTACAAAGTCACTTGCATATATTTGCAAATGAATTATTTTTTTGGAATTCATTGGGATTCTAGTTTTTTATACTTATTCCAAACACAAAACGTGAAAGCTCAAGTTCAAATAAATTATAATAAAATGGATAGTATATTTTAAATTCTATTAAAATTGACAGAATTTGGAAATGAATTATGATGCTTAAAAAGAGAAGCAACATGAGCCACATATATGTACCTTGAAATACAAGCAAAACTATCCTTGGAAGTATAAAAACTAATATTTCTGAATGAATCCCACGGAGATAATTCATTTCCTCCTAAAATACTCCTAAAATCTTAAACCAAGCAAATTGCTCCTACCATTTCATAAGATTGATTGAGGGATCTCTCTCTCCTAGAGTTGATCCAAGCAGGTTCCTGTTGGATCAACTGCTCCATGCTGAAAGGGATTCGAAGAAAGGAGAATGCTGATATACACTGGTTTTCACAATAATAATTGCTTTTTCTCATTTGAAATGAACGATGAACTTCTCTGCTCGATTTTTTTTTCACAGTTTGAAAGTTTATTGTTCCTCTATTCATTAGCTTCTGTCTTTTCAAGTAATTTATTGAAAGAGACTGCTGACAAAATGCAGGGGACCTGAAGGAAGCTCAGTGGAGCTAACCATCCGCAGTGGATCTGAAATAAAGAACTTAGCTTTGACGTAAATACACTTCCTTTCTTTTTGGAGTTGACTTTTCTTGTATCAGAAGAAACTATATTGGACAACAGATCTATTTTTTCTTAAATATTAATTAAAATTCTTTGTTAAATCATTATTATAGGTTTTGTTATTCTAAAGTATTATTTTAATAACCTAAAATATTTATAAAAATCATTATATGGTTGAAGATTTTGTGTTGTGACTTTAAATATGTTGAGGGAATTGGTTGAGTTTACTGTTAGGACCTCCCATAGTTATTGTCAACTTCTGTTATCCAGGAGAGAGAAAGTTTCACTCAATCCCGTGACATCAAGACTGTGTGAAGTTCCTGGTTCTGGAAAAGACACCCCCAGGATTGGTTATATTAAATTAACATCATTCAATCAGCGTGCTTCTGGTGAGTGGAGATGCTGCTTGTACTTTTTTCAATAGACTTTCAGTATATGATCCATTTGCTTTCATGGGTTGGCAGCTCCTTGGATTTAATACTAAATAATTGGGAAATGTTAGTAAAAAATGACTTCATGTGTAATACTTGTTTGACTAAAATGCTGCCTTATTTGTATTTTTGTACTGTCTGAAGACAGACGGAAGGCAACATAGTCCTTTTAGTTATTATAATTTGGTACTTGGGATCTAATTTAATCATTTTGATTGCAAGGAATAATTAGCTGCTACTTTAATCTTTTTGTTTCATATTGTACAAAGTGTCTAAGTTACAATATGTGATCTCTCCGGAAACTGATTCAGATTGTGACTCATTGCATCTACCTTTTGTTTGAGTCTTGATCAAAAACCTCTTCAAGTTTGAAGTTTATCGCCAAATTTCAATTACGTAAGAGGGTGTTTGGAATTTCTGAAAGAAATGTACTGAAAGCAGTAGGGAGATTTAGGTTATTTAGAGCAGATAAATTTTTAGTTAGAAAAGATAAGCAGTAATGTTTTTGATAAAATATAGATGGTAAGAGATAACCTGTTATATTTTTCTAAAAAAATTGTTAGTACATATATTTATCGTAAATAAATATCTTATGTTTGTATCAGATATGTATTGTAGTTGAAGTAAATTTGTTAGACAAGAAAAATAAGAACCTAAAAAGTTAGGAATAAGATGCTTATTATCTACCTTTTAGCATCCCTTTTAAAGAAATTAAGAAACATCTTACTTTTTTGGTTACATGTTAAAAATAGTTTGATGTGTATTTTACTAAATATTACAGTACAATATAAGTTTTCCATGATGGAATAAGGGAATAGATAATTGACTACAAAAGGTGTAATTTACCTTTATATCCTTTAACCTGATGTACTTTCTTTTTAACACACTGATTTAGTTCCTCTTTAACAATTACACCCTTTAACTAGATTTACTTGCTCTTGAACATCTTGATTTATTTCATCTTTTAACATTACCAAATATGAATATTAAAATGACGTGCTTAAAGCTAAACAATTCCAAACGACTTCTTAATCTCATTCCTCCCATTCTCTTCTTTCTCTTTCAGTGTTTCTGAGCCAATAGGTTCTGATATAGACTGATGCTAGCTTGAAAATTCTCTATGATAAATGTTTTCATTCTTACGAATTTTGATTGTTGCAGGTGCTGTCAAGGAAGCAATTGGTACCTTACGAAGTAATAATGTGAATGCCTTTGTTTTGGACCTTCGAGATAATAGGTGATTAGCTTTCGAATCCATTTAAACTCGGTCTTATGACAGGTTTTCTGAAAGCTTAAATTTGCTGCAGTGGTGGTCTTTTTCCGGAAGGAATTGAGATAGCAAAGATATGGTAAGTTAACCAGGTGTATGGAACTGTTGCACTGCATTTGGGTGTCTTTAGTTTTAGATATATTGTTCCTTTATTTTATGCATCAAGTTGGTACATTTTTTTTGTTTGGTGTAGATAAGCAGAGTTATTTGCTGGCAGGTAATTTTGGTGGCTGTTGATATTGTGCTTCCTGAAACTTTTTCTGACGCACATTAAATGATAAGCTATGTCAAAATATAGAATTGCTGCCCACTATATGGTTGTTGATTGCAAATTTGTTAAGGTGATCTTTTGAGCTGTTCTGTAAGAGACTGAAAGATACAGACCAACAAACATGAATTTTGTTATGGATAATACATGTTTTAAGAACATGCATGCATGTGAGCATCCACCTCTGGTTTTGTTGATTTTCATTACTGTTTCAACTCTTTTTAATTGGATTTTTTGAGCTGTGGTTTTCATTGTGGTTCAAACATTAGATTACTTCCTAAACTAAATTTTTCAGTAATATTCTTCTTAGTTTTGATTTCATTCAAACTTATAAGCTACAGTAGCAGATCCTAGGGTAGGTCAGTTTCATCCTACGGAGTGCTAAACATAAAAAGAATTTAAGAGCTATAATGCTATTGCTTCTTAAATGGCTGTTTGTTTTTCAGGCTAGACAAAGGTGTAATTGTGTATATTTGTGATAGTCGTGGTGTTCGAGACATTTATGACACAGATGGAAGCAGTGCATTAGCAGCTTCAGAACCTCTGACAGTGCTGGTACACTATCTAATGCACCAGATCATTAGAATTCTTAAGAATCATGCTCTAGATATCTGCCAAGTAGGTGGATTATATGCTATAGCTGTGGTTCCTTTTATTTTCTTGGGCTTCAGGCTTCCTTGCCTAATTATCTCTTATGGATTATTAGCAAACATCAGTTTGTTTGTTTGTTTTTCTTTTTGGTCTTCTTTTTTCAACAAAAAGGTGTGTTTATCAACAGATCTAACAGTTTGAAGATTCTCTCTTTTGTTCCTCATATTTGGGACTTACGCAGTTATGGGAAGTTGCCTGGGGGTAGTTTTATGCTCTATGTTGTCCCAAAAATATACTTGCATTTTGTTCTGGCAATAAGCGTATTACTGTCAATAAATTTTTAGAGAAAGTTCCTGAGTACGATGAATCTTGGAGACTGGTCTTTTCCCTAAATGAACCCAATTCATTTCAGTAAACATAGGGCAGGAGAAAGTTGCAGAAATCATAATTTGAAATTTCTCTTTCTGATTTCTCAAGTACGATCTTTGAGTTGGTCTCTTATCAACCTCTCTCTATCTCTCTATTGAATATGAACAGTATTTGAAGAATTTACCAAATCTATGATATTCAATCAAGTTTTTTGTTTTTCAACGGAAATGTTGTATCCAATCAATGATGGCTCTTCGGATCTCTTATCAGGTGAACAAAGGTACTGCAAGTGCAAGTGAGATATTAGCTGGTGCATTAAAAGACAACAAACGTGCTGTGTTGTTTGGAGAACCAACATTTGGGAAAGGGTAACATTTTCCTTTCTGCAACATGCTATTGACATCAGTTCTATCCACAATGTAAACAGTAGATTTTGGTTTTGCAGCAAGATTCAGTCAGTTTTTGAACTGTCTGATGGCTCTGGCTTAGTTGTCACAGTTGCTCGATATGAAACACCTGCTCACACCGACATTGACAAGGTGCTATAGCATTCCTTCACTTGCTGTCTATCTCTTCTCATCATGCTAACCAGCTTCCTCTTGCTTTACATAGGTTGGCGTTATTCCTGATCATCCCCTACCAAATTCATTTCCCAAGGATGAGGATGCTTTCTGTGGCTGCCTTGAGGACCCTGTATCTGCTTGCTATCTCAACCGAGGACTACTCTTTGCAAAATAGAAATTTTCATCTGAACTTTTTTTTAGATAGGAATTCTTTGGTATTTCCATTAATTGTTGTCAAGTGTAAATTTAATGCAATCAGAATTTACAGAAAAAAAAAAACAGTTTTGATGATCAAGAGAAGAAAGAGTTTGTATGCTGAAGTATTGACATTGGTATAACCAAAAAGTAATTCGATTTCATGGGAAGGTATTTTTCTATGAAAGCTAAAGGAGAATCTCTCAGTTGTATGAAATGACACTGGTTACTCCAATGCATGAGAAATTTATCTAAATTACTTGAAAAGCAGGTTCAAAATTTAGGGCATCTTAAGAGAATTGGCTGTCTATAACAAGCCACCTCATCATGATAATTGAGATAGGAAGATTACATGTTCGCATCAATGCCTGCTCTAGTTGGTAAAATTGTGAAATTTGGAAGATCTTCTCATAATTTTTTTTTGGGTCAGGAATTCCAAAGAAAATGAGGAAAAGAAATGAGATACGAAGTTTTTCTTTTTGGATATTCTCACGGGCATTTCATCATCTTTACCGTAGAGTAAACTGGCTGAACTATAAACAATCAGAAAGCCAAAGAATAGCTCTACATTTTCTCAGTACTCTAAACTAACAACCATATCTCCAGAAGTTCCAAGTGCTACCAGTTCGCGGAGGATGGTGCAGAAGAGTAAGCTACTTCATCAGAAGCTTGTCCATTTACTTGGACAATTTTCTGGCTGATTCCACTTTGTATAAAGAGATATCAATAAGATAACTTTCTCTACCCAGCAAAAGATGAGGGACAAACAGATTCCATATTTCTGAAACAAAATTCCTATCAATCACGTGAGAGGTTTATATTGGACAAGAGAAAGGACCAGGATACTGAATGTCAAGGAAAAAGATAAACTTCTTTTCAATATACATCTGAATCACAATTGCTTACCCAAAATTGTAATTGATCATACTAAATGGACTGGGCAAAGTAGAATAATATCTTGTGAATTTTGCCTCACAGGTAACTTCAATTTTTACTGCTTCAGCATTACAATGGAAGGGAATGGGATCAGGTAGTAAGGAGACAACCCCCTTATATTTGGTGGTAACTCAGCCTCAATACTCGCAGGTAAATTTGATGGAATTGGGCATCAAAGTATCCCTTTCCAAGAGCTTAGAAATGGGAAGACAGCCATCAACAATCTCAACACTAATGGCGATTCACTTGTTCTTCCTCTCCTGCTTAACTTGCTTTCGTGCTTTGGAGTCCTCTGTGAGCCCTTTGCCATTTGAGCTGGCTCCTGCATAGATCCCATGCCATCCAGCTCAATGAGCTCATCCCATCCACCAAAACTACGCACTTTTTGACCACTATGGTTAACTGATCCATTACTGCTACCCACTGATGATTGGTTCCCCATCTTTTTCTTCCTCGTTTTAAGACTTTCGTCTTGTTCTTCCTCCATTTCAAAATTCATTCCAATGCCAGCAGAAGGTTTCCTTCTTATCCTGCCCTTCTTTTTTGGAACAGGTTTATGCTTTCCCATTAGCTTCTGGAATGCTAGAAATAGTGCTGACTGTCCAATGGTTACTGCTAATGCCGTGAAGAAAGCTTTGGGACCAGTAGCTAGCAGAAGAGATAATATTATGACTGGAAGCAACCAACCGTAAGATTTAAACACCTGCATCAACAGAAAGAAAAAAGCAAATATCTTAACCAGTTTACTATCACATCTCTATCAGGCCTCCAATGCAATGTAACTGTCTGCTTGGTTTATTTCCCATCAATTCTTACCTAATTCTTAGGTTTAACTTTTCTATTAGGCTTGATAATTTTTGAGTTTGATTAACCCTCAACACACCTTGAATTCTGGGAATCGGAAGTGAAATAAACCAAAAGGGACTTACTAGTAAATGAATACTGTCCAAAGTTTCTCAGAAATTAGAACTGCAAGCAGCAATCCATAAGTTAAACTTCATAAATGCTTCAGAGAAAATTGCTTGTGATGACATGTCCCCTTTACATCATTAGAGTGAAGTTAAAGACTCTAAGTGACTGTCAAACAAATTCGAAGTTTTTAATCTAAAAAAGCTAAAGCTGAACTGGCAGAAACTTGCCAAAACATGTACACAGGAAATAAAGTGATCACGACCAATCTCACAATTAACTTAACAAGCCATGTCAAAGCATCCAGCTGTGCATTATATATATATATATAACATATCCTAAAATGTTTTGTCAATCAAGGCACAAAAGGATTCCACCCACGAGCACAAGAATGTTGACTTACAAGATAACTCCCACAAAGTCAATTACCATGAATCTTCTAGTGGTATAAAAGGAAAGTTTTAGAGGCATTACAAAGTTTGTTTTTCCTTAAATGATATGCTGTTCCTCAGAGAGTTTGTATTCCATAAAATTAGAACTTGAACTTTAAGTGAACTCTGACTTGCTTGTCAATTACCATGAAAGTTATCATGTAGACGGAAGAAAAGAAAAAAGGGGATGGGTTTGCTTTCATTTCACAAGGTAAAGAACATTACAGCAAGCTTATTGGATTCTTTCCTAGAACCCTTATAAGTACCAATGTTGATAAGAAAGAATGTAACAGCTTAAAACCATTAGTCCATTTTGGTCTAATGAATACACCGTTTCAAGAGCTTCAGTGCTAAAACCTGAAGAAACAGTATTTTAAACTGCCTACTCAAATTATGAACTTCACAAGTTAAAACCATTGAAATCCATCAAATTGAAATCCAAACTCTGCCCCAATTCAAATTTGATCCTAATTTAGAAATAATAACATGATAATTCAAATCAAAAAGAAGAAATTACCTTAAGAATCCAAAGACTATCGATAACTTGCTCCAAAGTACCAGACGAGACATCATCCATCTCCTCCTCCAGCTCCAATCCATCGGTCCACCATTGTCGTTTTCTCTTCCTTCTCTTCTTCTTCCTCTTATTCAACAAACTTCCAAGATCATCCTCAAAATCATCACCACCACCACCACCACCATCACCTTCTTCTTCGTCGTCGAACCGATTACGATTGAAACTGAACCGCAGCCTCTGGGAGCGAGCGTTCTGGGCATATGGGACTCCTTTGAAGCACCTGATTATCGTGGCGGAGGTGCATGAGGAGCGATGAATACTAGAAAATGAGGAAGAAAGAGTTGGGTTTTTGAGTTGCCATGGAAGAGGCGAGGTAATGTAGCAGGATGTAGGAAGCGCTAGTGTGAGCAGGAGACCTTCCTCCATTCCATTACCGTTTGCAGCTTTGCATTATTTGCTTTATTTTGTTTAAGATAAACCTTTTTTCTGATTTTAAATTAATTATCTGATAAATCAAATATTTTAAATTAAATTTGTGATAAATAATAATATCTGCATAAAACATAAAATTAATTTAATATTAGTTAAATAAAAACGGGGAAAAAAATGAAAATATATTTAAACATGTGTTTCTGAAGAACTTGGCCTCATCAAAACGACGCCTTTTCATGCTTTATTATTATATACTTGTGCCCTCTAATAAATTCCTGCCATATTTATTTTATTTAAAATATATAATTAAACTTTATAGAATTAAAAAATTATATATATGGCTAAAAATTTAAGTGCTTTTGTTCATATATTATAAAAAAATTTATTTATTATAATTAACTTATTATAAAATTTTAAATTTCATTGTATTTCTTGTCATTCTGAAACTTTTTAGCATAATAATTTATTTTTTATATTTTTATAAAAATATAATTTTTATTTTGTTTTATGACGTATATAATATATCATGTAATAATTCTTGTTGTATTATTTTCATATTTTAAATGTATATTTTGGCCTCTTACATAAATAAAAGTTTATTTTATTTTTGATTTTTCTTTTTTTTCCTAACGAGTCGAGAAAGTTCTCGACTTCAGAAGATGATGCTCTAACTGAAAGATCGCCTTCCCCTGTCATTTGCTTCTTATTCTGATTCTGAGGGCACAAAGCACGGAGAGTTGCGAGCCTTAGAAAGGGAGAGAGTGAGAGAGATGAGGCCAATGCAGATGGAGTTTATAGCAGATATGGACGATCAAGGATCGACAGTGGCGATGGACGTAGATGACGTGGATCCACTGGAGATATTCGGCGAGGGCGTTGTCTCCGTCGAGAACAAGCTTGTTGACGCCGATTTCTTCAACAATTTCCAGGATGATTTCGATGATAGCGATATCGATTGACGATCCCTAATCCTGCCGCTGCTTTATCCTTGTCTTCCTAGGGTTTGCTTTTTCTTTCAATTTCTAATATTTTGTCGAACACTCTGGATTTCTCTAATATTAGGATAATGATGTTTTGAGCAACATGATTCTTACATATGCTATCTGTTGATAATCCATGTAGATTTTCATTTTCTTTTAACTTCGTAAGGTTTTACTAGTTTACACCGTTAATTCATTGAATATCTGGGTTTCCAAGTTAGTATTATCTTTATCGATGAGAAAACTGAGCAAGAAAGTAAAATGGAAAGAAGATCACAATGGGCGTTCGGTGGAATTGCTTATTTAAAGATGTTAGACTCTTTTTTATTCTTATAAGAAATTACTTAGAACCTCTGCTTCCGATTTCAATCTGCAGTAAAATCGGAACTAGTGACGTTTTTCAGATTCAGTTCTCACCAGCAAACAGTTAATTAGAGTTGGATGGACTGTATGTGCCCTCTTACGTTTGGGTAGTTTTTTTTTCCTTTTTAAGTTGGCAAAGAGTATGTTTCATTTTTGTTTTGTGGTAAAAAATGTTCAGTTTTGCTTATGTTAGAAGAATTTTATCCTATGTCTCTCAAGTTAAGTTAAGAATTTTATCCTATGTCTCGCAAGTTAAGTGATTTCAATTTTCAAGTTTAGTTGAGGATGTGTCTTAAGGGGTTTGGACCAAAGAATCAGGGCTCCAACATAGGAGCATTCGACCATTTTAGTCAAGTGGTTCAGGGTTCAGGCAGTTACTGCTTACACCATGTTTGGTTTCTTTTAATGATCTAAGTAACGTAAAAAGTTTGATGACTATCTTGTTTGTTTTCATTGTATAAGCATGTAATCATACTTGTGATGTAATGATCATTATTCTAGCCTCTCAATTCTGTAATCAGTTACTTTGCTTTGCATTACAAAATTAGTTATATTGCTTTACATTACAAAATTATTGAATCAAATCAAACATGTTGTTAGTGCCTTTTCAGGATATCTGACGATGGATGGAATACCTATTGGGAAGACAGTATTTAGCAGGAAAGATTTGAGTTCTAGTTATAAAGTAAATGCAAGTCTCCTGACCTACTCTCCGATTTCTGGTTTTGCTCCCGTGGTTAATGTTTGTGTATAAGTAAACTTTTTGAGGGTTTGGAAGTGGTAGGTTGCAATCAGTACCTGTCAGTGTATTAACATGTTTTGACATGTGTATCCGGTCTTGTTACAAATTATAGTTGGGCTTCAAATCATGCCTTTCCCTGATTGCCTGAGTATATTTAATGGGTTTGAAAGTTCCTGATGGAACATTAACTCTATTACTCTCTTTGTTGCATTATGATCTAGATCTTGTTAGGGTTACCATTGGCCAAATCCAGAAAGAACTGGGTTTTTTGTGATAAATTACTGGAGCCATCGGTTTACGGGGTATAGATTATTATAGTATTAGCAAAGAAGATACAAGGTTATTGAAATAGAGATGCTCTATCTTGTGATAAATTACTGGAGCCATCAGTTTATTGGGTATAGATCATTATAGTATTAGCAAAGAAGATACAAGGTTATTGAAATAGAGATGTTCTATTTTGTAGGAACTTTCAAACTCTCCTTTTTTGTTTTTTATTTTTAAGAGAAAAGAAGATACATCATCAAGATGAAGAAGGTTCCAATAGTGAGGATTAGAGATCCGCCAAAACAAAACTAGTTATGCTGTATATTGTGGTAGCAATTTAAGCAAGACTGTGAGAACAGTGATGATGAAGATTCTGCAAAAGTTTTTAAGATATGGCATTATCCTACTTTGATTTCATTTGTTGTCCAGACTCTGTATAGTTTTCTACTTTGAGTTTGCTACAGTTAATAATTTGATTGATTGCTCTAAGATTTCTGCTACGCTAGTATAAGTGTATGCCCCACTACAAGGGGGAAGAGTGGTGGATATCTTATCTTGAACCACCCTAGGGGTATTAGAAATTTTGAGCTTAAGACCATGTTTGGAATGTAAAGTATTTGGATTAACATGAAAATTTGAAGGAAGAAGATGGACTAGGGTTTGAGCGACTAACAGATGGCAATCCCAAACAAAATATTAGTAATCATATTAAATTATTGGTTTAACTATATTTTAAGACTTTCTTTTTCTTAGTTTTATTTTTATTTTTAAAGTTGTAAAATTAGTGAGATCTCAAGTTCTAAAAGCCTACAAATTCTATTGTTACCTTTTTTTTATTCTTCCTGCACTAATAGATATTTAGGTTATGGGAAGTTAATGATGTAACTTTAAACTTCAAATAAAATACATATTTATACTAAAGAAAAATAGTTATGTAACTATTGTAAATTATTACATATTGCAATTTGAAATATTGATCAAATAAAATATTAAACTAAGATAATCCAATAAATGTTGTCACCAAAAAAAGCGTTTTTATTGTACATGACTTTGTCTACTTCTTTAATTAAAAAAAAAGTATATAAATATTGTTTAAATGTAAAATTCTAATTATGTGTCTTGTTACTGTGAAATGTGCACCTGTAAACATGTGTTGTAGTTATCTATAAATTCTATACGTTATATTTTATTATAGTAATTTTTTTTATATTAATTATAAGTCTTACCTTGAAGTATTTTATTTAAGGAAATAAGTAATGTTTATTGAAATTAACCCTTTAAATAAAAATAAATTAGTCAGTACAACAATTTATGAGAAATAATCTGAAGAATAAATGAGAAATAATTATTTAAAATTAATTAATTTTTTTTTTTATAAGAATGCTCTGACTGCTTTTGTCAGTAACTAATAATCCTAACATTGTTCTTGGAAAATATGCTACCACTCAATCATATTAAATTAACTCACGAATATCTCTTTGCTACGAAATGTAAAAATTTTGGAGCGCGGTGAAATACCAAAAATAATAATATTATTATATAAGACAAAAATGCAGAAATTCTTACAAGTTAGGTATAAATAAATACTAGAAATAAAGTAGAACAGTAAAAGTAGGAACATCACCATTGAATTATATTAATTCTCCCTTCACATATATAAAACATAAAATTTAGAAAATTATTGAGTTAAAACCCACCTATTCTCTGTAAATAAATTATATTTAATAGACTAAATAGACATTTTACACAATAAAAGATTACAAAACAGATATATTTATATATATATATATATATGTATGTGCATATGTACGTGCCTCTCCTGTATCTTTCCCGCATGAGAGACATTGCAGGCTTGTATTGGCTTTTAGGACGGTTTATTATTGCATTAATACTTACCAAAATATAATTAAATTATTATTATTATTTTTTTAATTTTTACTCAATCTCAGAGGTAAATGTTAATTATTTATTTTTACATATAAAATAATTAAGATAAAAGAAACTGGATATGAATAGAACTAATTGAATCAAAACACAAAAAAGAAAAAGAAAGAAAAGAAAATCAAATTCTCCCTTCTATTTCTTCTCCTATAAGAAGTTTATAAAAGAAAATAAGAGAAATTTTTTTTTTAAGGGTCCTGCTAATGTTTGTATAATAATAATAATTCACTCATGAATAATCAACAAAAGACATCTACAGTTTGGGAAATTTTTTTACTAGTCTTGTAAACTTTTGGTTTAACCTCGGTTGAGCCATCCGTTGGGAGTTGAAGCACTCCTACAATTTCAAGAAACCTTACAGGACCATTAGCCCAAGAAGTTCCGACTTGGGGGGTCACAGGTGAAATGCATACGTCAATTGACAATCCGGCCGCAACAAATATACACCAGCTTCAGCTTGTCCTGAAACATTATCAAACAGAATGAGAATGGAAAAAAAAAAAAAAAAAAACACTAAACTCAAAGACTCTGTCTGAAGCCAATGAAAAAATGGTGTTTCAAATTCATTGGTAAATCTACATTTAGTTCAATTAGAAATTATGAAAATTGTATTAAGACGGCAAAAAAATTGACCTGGTATGCAGAATTCCACTGTGGAATTGAATCAATACATTTCAAATTCTTTCATAATTGATGCAATTCAGATACATTGTTTCGATTTCATATGAGTTCACCTTTTAATTATTACTATTATGTTAGGTATAATTTTCACCACCTTCTAAGTTCTAATAGATCTAAGTATAGCTTTTCAAGTAAATTTTCTAAAAATTTTGTATCTGTTCTGAACATAGCCTAGATTCTACATAAAGAATTAATACTTTAGTATGAATTATTATCATGTAGATGAAAACTTATGGAACTAATCTGGAGTACCTTCAAGTATATATTGCAGGGAGAACTTACCAACTTAAATGAATTGCACAACACATGAAGTAGATAGCACAATTAATTACTAGCACTCCAATGGGTAAACTGGAACCTACAAAAACAGAAATGGTAATATTAGTGAACCAAGAGAGTTCAAGTTACTTTAGTTGTGGAGGGTATCTCTTGGTGCTATTTGGTATTGAAGTTTTCTGTTCCAATCAAAAGATAATCATAATGATAATAACACAATTCAACTATGTTTTTAATTTGATTAGAATCCTGTAAGAGATTTGGCAAAATCAAATATATCTCTAACTCAGCAAACAAAAATAAGCACATCCAAAATGTGCTATTGGTCTATGGTAATAATAGTAACCAGAATTGATGGCAGAGCTTCAAGTCACTTTAGTTATGGATGGCATCCCCTTGATGTCATATGGTCATCATATTTCTGTTTTCGAAAAAAAAAGAGTCCAACAATGTTGTCTAATTTCACAGCGGAAACCTTTAAAAGAATTTCACAGTCGAATACTTTTTTTTAAATAATAAGTGTAAGGTATATATTGATATTGACACCAAGGGTGTGCCCACCCATGTACCAAAAATTTGCAAATAAATTAAACAATTTGGCAGTTAAACAATTCCTCAGTTCCTCCAAGAAAGAAGAAAAAAGAAATCCCAATGTCAGAAAATAGAAAAAGAAAAACAACAGAATGTATGTACATATATAGGTTTCTAGCAGATAATTTAAGCTATTGAGGATGGATCTAGTTAGTTCCTTGCTTTCTGAGAATTCAGGTGAAGCCCCTTGCTTGAAATCTCTATTTCTAGTACTTTGTGTGTTTTTGGAGGGAAAAGGGGCAAAAGGTGGTGTGGAGGGGCCTATTTTTACCGGGTTATGGGTCTTATAGTTGGAATGCAATGCTACAAATTTTCAGACTACAGTTTCAACAGTTGCACATGCCTTGGAATAAGGTACTGTTTTTGCTTTTCTTTGGGAGAAGCTGTGCAGTTTTTTTGTGTTATTGTACCTTGGCCTTGATGTTGTTTCTTCGGTTCTTTTTCTTGATGTAATTGCCAAAGGATAGCTTCTAATTCCATATTGATTGTATCAGCTTTTCTAAATTCTAATAATATTTCTTCTTTTACAAAAACACATTTTTTAGTAGTTTCATGAAAATACTTACACACACACAGAGCCCTTTTTTACCTCAAACATGCTCTGATCATGATAACCAGGTGGTATAAGATTCATATCATGAGCACTGTCATATTGGAGAACCCTTAGCTTCCCTTCCTGTGTTGAGTACAAAGAAATAAATGGGGTTAGAAAATCAGCAACAAAAGTCCAAAAGAACGGATTCCTCAAAACGCCCAATGCACACCTTGGTTCCATATACAAGCCCACCTCCTGGTGAAGGATGAAAGCAAGCTACATTAACCTCATCCTCTGCATTTGTAATAGCTCTCACAAGCTCCATGTCTGAAACTCTATATATCTGAGAGATGATGAACTGGATTACTAGGGCTAAAGCGTAAATAAACATCTGAAAAGTGTCATAGTCCTAAACCACACAGCAGTCTATATACAGTAGTTCAACCTCTACAAATTGATAGCTCAATCATTTATGCATGCTGAAATGGACATTCAATCTTATAAAGCATAGAATCAATACAAGTGCAAATAACTCTTATGTGCTAATATATCGAATGTATTTCCAGAGATAGTTATCAAACAATATATCAGGCTGTTAATTTTAGGTAACATATGTCTATATCCATTTTTAGAATGCAATTTAATTAATAAAATGAAAGATGATTAGATATTCACTCTATAGATTCATTGTAAAATATTTATTCAATTTCATTAAGTTTTCCCAAAATTTTCACTTATTGCTCATCTGTTTTCATCAATAAGTATTTCTTTTCTTTTTTTTTTCTATGAACTCATTTGGTGGGAGTCATTGTCTCTTATCTGCTTGAACCTGAATGAGGCATGCCATGGCTTGAAATTAGGACCTCAGACTTGGAAGCTCCTTAATCCATGACTTCCTAGCAATACAACCACTCCTGGGGTGGCATCATTAAGTTTGTCTTATCACTTATTATGCAATTGGATTTTTTACTTTCTGTAGATTTATCCACAGTTTCACATTTAAGATCGATAACAGACAATGAATATCTACTGACAATAGCAACTGACTTCCTAGCAATACGACCTGGGGTGACATCATTAAGTTTGTCTTATCACTTATCATGCAATTGGATTTTTTACTTTCTGTAGATTTATCCATGATTTCACATTTAAGATCGATAACAGACAATGAATATTTACTGACAATAGCAACTGACTTCCCAGCAATACGGCCACTCCTGGGGTGGCATCATTAAGCTTGTCTTATCACTTATTATGCAATTGGATTTTTTACTTTCTATAGATTTATCCACGATTTCACATTTAAGATCGATAACAGACAATGAATATTTACTGACAATAGCAACTTAAAAACATAAATACTTGTCTGCTGCGCATAAACGACATTTTTAGTGCATGTTTGTCGAAACACGGTTTAACTAGAAATCTTTTTTGTGGAACATCTAGATTTTAGGAAAAGCTAGCTTAAATAAAAAAATCTAACTACAGAAAGTTCTGTTCTTCTTAATAAGAGAGGGAAGTCCTCAAATTTTGACTAGAAAGCTCCACTATTCTTGACTAGAGGAAAGAGTTGTAAAGAAATTGATAAAATCAATAAAGGATCCAGTCACATGTTAGGTGGGTCAACCAACTGACCAAGTTGGTTCTCAGTTGAACAGCAGAAATTAAAAGGAATCAGGACAGAGTCATAATCAGAGCAGCATGTTAAGGTTACTTGCATTTTGATGGTGTCTTCTCAAGTCTCATGATCAAAACTCTTCTAAGTTATTTGGTTAATTTCTTTGGAACAATATTAAATTTGCATCAGTCAACAAAAGCACAAACAATGGCCAATTTACTTATATATTATCTTTTTCAAAAGAAAATTCCTGTAGACATAACTGATATACTGCATCAAGAAAAAAGAAAGCTAAAATATTCGGTGGTTTAGTAATCAGAGACTTTTACCTCCAAAATGGTATAAATAGGCATTGTCGTTTCTCCATCAATGACAATGCTTTTAAGTAGTGAAGTATGGCGACGACCATATGCAAGTAATAAATGTTCTGATGTCGGAGAGAACTGAGAATAACATACAAAGGAAAATAATACATTAGAAAATGCTGATTAAGAAACTTTTCTCCGGTAATAGACAAAAGAAAATGCATTTTAGATATTTTGATAACACACAAATGGACTGCAAGTGGAAGTTACAAAATTAACCAATTAAATATCACAACTTAGGGAAATAATCATAGAAATTGATTTATGTTATACTGTCAGATAACAATTCAATTATATGGATGATAATCACTAATATATTGATCTCAGACATTTTCTATGTTTATATGTAAAAGAAAAAAATATTACGAGAGAGAATTGTAAAGTATATGGGAATTACAGATATCCTCCAGATAAAAGAAATCAGAAACCAACCATCACTAGCACTCTAACTGGCATGACCAAAGAGGAAAAAAGAAATTGTTTCTACATCAGTTTGTACTCTTAGCACTCGAATTGGCAATATTTCCTAGGCAAAAATTACAGTTCACTCCCCCATGGTTTGGTCTTATAGCAGCTTCAAACCCTATAGTTTGCTTCTGACCCTTTAGTACCTTGTCGTTTGGTTTTATATCATTTCACATAAAACCATAAGTTTCGGTTATTAACTTGTAATCTTTTATTTTTCCTAATTTTGATTATTTAGCACTGAAAGTTCATGTGTTATTTTGAAATTCAGACGTGTCAAGTCCTCTAAAAGATCTAATGATTTTAAATAGAATAAGCAAATAACCAAACTACAGAGTACTGAACTGTTATAAAAAAGAGTTTGAACTGCAATAAGACCGATCACAAAAGGTAAAACTATAGTTTGCCTACTTTCTATTAAACAATGCTCATATACAAACTTAATTGGATTTTACTTTCCTGTTTATAAAATTTATAACATCAGAAAGATATAATTTGAAACACCTCATCACTATCCCAAAGCTCCACTCAGAGCTTTCCATGACTAGTACCCAGCCATCCTGGGATTGTCATTAAGAATCTCATCTCATGTTGCATTTAACTATTAGATTAGAATTTCACACAACAGAAAAGTTATAAAATCAGGGAATAAAAACTCTCACACATGACGTTGTTATGTCCCTATGAAGAGATATAAAATGTATTGATATTCAGAATAACAAGCAAGAAAACAGGAAGCAAGGGAGCCCATAAATCGACTGAAGGAAATTGCATCCTGACCTGAATAGACGTCAAAAAATGTGCTGCTCTTATTGCACGTGATGCAAGTACCAATCCAAATCTACACAAATAGAATGGACATTAGACCACAGAAAATATACGAAAAAGGGGAGGGTGGTTATACCAAGCAAAGCTCCGACTAATACGGAGTTTGAGAGACTTACGTGGCCTCCTCAAGGGAATATATCCGAAGCTCATAGATGACTCTACGAGCTGAAACTGGGTGCCGTGTAGGGGATGTTGCTGCTCCTATGACGTCATGATTAGCCTGGCTGTGTAAACCAGGATCAGCTTCTAACTGAGGTAACAAACAAGCAACACAGGCTGCCAAAAATCTTCCACAGGGTGAAAAATGAGCCCCCATTTCACTGCAATAATTTTTTCATGTGAATGCCCCAATTCACATGGGAAAAGGCAAAGACAGAAAACATAATTCTCTAAATATATGGAACCCAAACGAATGCTCATTATCTCTTAAAAAATGGATGAACTCGCAGCAATCTAAAAGATTAACATAGAAACATATTGCCTGAATTATGATAGTTCAAGACACCCTACCTACATAGTACAGCATGCTGAATGGTTAAGCGACATCTTTCTGCATCAAGTGGAGCACATGGATTTCTCACATCATGTGACCATATTCTAAGCTTCACGGTGCAAGGCAGCTCAGCTGCAGCTGCCTGAGCCAATGAGGTGGCAAGCTCTGATTGGATTCTGCCAACAGATTGAGGTTGACTCCCATCATGTCCAGTGCTGTGAGCGTCTTCATTGGATCCACCTGAGGACGTTATATGAGACCGTGAAGAATGCAGCCGTGAACCAAATCCACCAGCAGCTCTAACATTGTTATTTGCTGAAGAAGCAGCTTGAGCAGTATTTCGTATTTCATCACCATCATTAACTGGATGAATTGCACGATGCCCTGCTTGGGTATGACCAATTAACCAACCTTGCAAGAAAGGTAGCTCCCAACCATTTGGTTCTCCAAAAGGGAAAAACTGAGCACCCCTTCCTTCCTGATGCACTTCCATTGTTTCCGAGTAATTCCTTGCAGAATGAGGAACTTCAATTTCCATTTCAGTTGATGAAGGGTTATTTCCTGCTTCTTCCAGCCCAGAAGAAGAGTAAGGTTCAATAGGAGACAAAAGAAGCTCATACTGTCCTGCTGGAGTTGAATAGGTCAGAAGCCGCACCGAAGCAGAACGATCACTTCTTTCCTGTGTGATAGTTGAACCATCACTTTCATCAGTATGCTGCAGAGATATTATGCCGCGGTCTCTAGCAAATGAAGGCCATATCAGAAAGGGCGAAGACATTAGAGGCAATTCATCAGCCAAATCTGAATCCTCGCTCGTATGAGCATCTGCCAGATATACAGTAGGAGGAGGATAATGCGAGTAGCCCACAGAAGTTGCAAGTGTCATTGAGGAATCTGATGAGTCAAGGTCATTGACCTGTAAATCATTATAAAAAAAATTCATTCCAGATAAGAAAGGCATAATATCAAATAAATAGGCCATAAATCTACCTCAGCAGTTAAAATAAATGGAGCAGCAAGAGGATGAAAATGCACAGCTCTAAGAGAACGGCGTGTCTTCATTATGATTGCTGGTGAAGATGCCTCCCCTCGCCTTCTGTACTGCCATATATATAGCTGACAGACAAGTTCAAAGGCCCGACGGTCAAAACAAAGCCCAATAAAAAATTCCAAAAAGTCACAGGTGACAGAGTCCTCACCTTGTGGCCTGATGCCACAGCTAAAAGCTCACCTTGAGCATGGAAAGCAATAGAAGCAATAGGACGACCTGCACAGAAAACCAAATTGTATGAGTTTTTAGTGATTATCAAACTGGACAATAATCAAATCATCATTAGGAAAATGTTACAAAAATCAATCCATGTCCATTACCAAAATCACGTGATCCTATACACTCTCCAGTATTTGCGTTCCATAGGCGCACTTCATGATCCAGACTTCCACTTGCAACTATCTCTTGACAAAATGGGTGGAACCTAACCTGCAATTTTAGAAAAATAAATATTATTAGAAAACGAGAAGGAGAAACACAATCACGGAGGACCAGTTATCCTCCCTAATGAAAGAAATTAAAAGTACAAGAAGGAGAGAAACCATCTACATTCAAAAGATAATTGTTGGCCAATCTCTATGTAAAATAGATAAAAAATAATCTTTAAAATATCCAAGGGCTCAGATAACAGGGATGCCAAAAAAGAAACCATATCCCAAAGGATGGAAAAACAAGAGACACAACCTCTGAAATCCCTGAAGTTTGTCCCAACCAAAGTTCCCACAACCTAGCAAAAATAGTTCCATGCCATAAAGCCTTACCTTCTTTGCTCCACCCGCATCTCGGATAGCAGAAGACAGAAAATCCTTAAGGTGAAAAGGAAAAATCCAAAAAGGGAAAAAATCAAATAAACCGAGACGAAGGACTCCAAACCATATCACATTGAAGAAACATGTGATTACAAGGTTCAGCATCTCTATAACACATTATGCACACCCAAGGGACAAAACATGATTCATTCTACTAACTTAGAGAATTGGTTAATATTTAGCCCATTCAAAAGTTGTCCAAACAAAGACTTTCTCCTTCGAAGACACATAAACCTTCTAAAAGTTTATCAGGAGTATCACAGAGAATCGAAGGATTATGGGTTAAGAAGGAAAGGACCTGCAACCAATGCTGGAAGGGTTTGAAGGCAAATTCTATGATCAGGACCTGGAGAAAATTTAACGGAATTGAGGAATTGTAACAAAGAAACATGTCAGCAGTTTTATAATAATTGAGGTTTCTAAAGAAAACATTTTGTAACAAAGATGATCCTCAAAGCAATGAAGACAGAAACAATAGTATTATATCTCTAGGATAAATTGTACAACGTAGGAGATAAGTGGCCAATCGAGTATTACCAAGCAAGATCCTCCCAAAAAAGGAAGATGAGAACATTGTTCGCCCTCAAACTAGGAAGAGAAGAAGCATAAAAGCTCGAAATAGACATTTTAGGGGCTTATTGAGTAGTAGAAGAGCTAATATTAAAGTCGCAGTAATCCAATAAAGACGAAATTTGCTCTTAATCACCCTCAGCCACAAAGAATCAATTTCAGAGGCAATCACCATAACCATTTAGCCAATAAAGATATATTTCTACAAAAAAGATTCCCAGTACCACGACCATTGCTTTAACTTGGACAAACAACATGAGGTCCACCTAACTAGGTGCGCCCTCATTGTCATGCTCAAAGCAGACCAAGGAAATTCATAATCACCTTCTCAATATTCTCCACAACAAACCTAGGATCTTTGGACAAGGAGAGAAAATTAAGGGAAACACCATAAGAAACGCCTAAACAAGAGTGACTTCTCCTGGGGAATAAAGACCACCTTCGCAACACTACATGTTTAGACATCTTACATTACATTGTATCCTAAAAGGAAGCAGAATGAGGATTACTCTCCCCAAAGAAGCAAGTAGGTGATAGGCCACTCTTCTTAAAGATACTGCATAGACCTAAGCTATTAATCACTAGAAAGAAAAATAATTTTGTCATCAACAAATTAGAGGTAAGAAACCGCTAGCATATCATACCCCATGTAAAGAACCTTAATCAGATCTCCCTATATGCCACATCATAACATACAAATTAGCACATCAACCACCATGGTGAAAAGAAATGAGGAGGATCCCACTATCTCAAACCTCTTTGTCCCCCAAAACAAACATTTAGGTTTTTCAGTCACCTAAACAGAAAAACAGCAAAAGACACCCAAAAATTCAATTCCTCCACCTCACAAAAATACCTTTTTTCCTCCATCAATTTTTCGGGAAAGTCTTAATTCACCCAACATAAACTTCTCAAAACTCAATTGAAGACCAACTCATTATTTCTCAACCTTCCCCCACTGCCTCGTTGGTGATAAGAGAAGCACCAAGAGCCTGCTTGCCCCTAACAAAAGCACTTTGACAACCCAATATAATCTCAAGGAGCTCACGCAATTTTAGAGAGAGTATTTTGGTAATAATCTTAAAAACACTAGTGACTGGACAAACACGGTGCTAATCAGACACCTCAATGGAGTGATCCTTCTTGGAACCAATGTGATAAAAGTTGAGTTCATACTAGTAAACACCTTGGGATTTAAGCATAACCCCTAAAAACCTTAACAAGGTCACATTTAATCACTTCTTAACAGTTTCAGAAGAAAACCATAGCAAAATCATCTGGCCGAAAAGCCTTGCCCCACACTGAGATTCCAAACACTGCTCTTTAAGTTTTCCTCATCAAATGGTCACTCAAGCCAACTAGCTCTGTCCCTATCGATGGGGCACCAACTAAGGCCCTTAATAAAAGGGTGGTTAACACTCTCATCCTCGTGCAACTGCTTGTAAAACCCATACAACCAATCACCTCTTGATCTCTTACATTACTACGATCATTAAGTTCTAGCTTCGTGATGTAGCTCTTCCTCCTACACTAACCACCCAATGAAAGAGAACGAAACTTTTTATTTTTAGATTTTTTTCCATCCAGAAAGTGTCTCGGGAACCACTTTGGTAATCCATAGTTAAGAGGAAATTATTCTCCAATCAAATCAAATCCTCCGTAACTGCCTTATCAAGCCAAACAAGCTCATTATTAACCCAAATGCTCTTCCTAGCCTTAATTCTGTTTTTATATTTAAAGAATGATTTTAACTTTCCAAATCTGTCAAGTTTACCGTTTGATCTTAATAATGCTCACCTGGCTGTTTACCTTTATGGACCTCCATGTCAGCTTTCTTCTTCTTCCAGTCGCCGCCTCTAAAACCTTCTTGTTATCTCCCTCACTTTTGCAAAAGAGTTAAGATTCTCCATACCTGTGACCTTCTTGGATTCACCTTCTCCAGAGGATCAACTTTTGGCATCATCTGAATAACCAGCTGGCGAAAGCAACATCTCAATTGCGTGGCCCAGACTCCTCCAACCAGCTCCACATTCACCTTCAGGGATGATAATCCATAAACTTTGCCTCCCACGAAGAATTCTGATTGTGACAAAGTTAACTTGCCTATTCTGATGCAACTCTGCCCAGTACTGGTTGTTCAGTTCCGTGAAAGTTGATGATGATTTTTCCAGATTGATCGCCTAGTCCACTAATAAGGTCAAGTAGCCACCATACTCCATTATCCAAATAGATATTGAATCTTCTAAATTTAGAGAATTCCGAGATGCTAAAATTGAAACAACCACCTCTCTACAACTAAGAGCCTCAATGATACATCAGTAGAACATCCGAAAACTTCCCCCATGATCAACAAAGGCAAGGCAATAAAACGAAAAGATACTACACATTAATTCAAGTAAACAAAGAAGAAAGGAAGAGGAACTTCCCTCCAACCAGAAAATTTTCAGCACCAGAGATATGAACTCACCTCTTGGGATAAATACGATTAGCAGCCTCAGATGTTTTCTTACACATTAATCAATAGCATTTTTAGAAGGATATAATTACAAAAACCTAATCAACACCTTTTAGAAAGAAACTTTTGGATATGCCATAGTCTTGAAGAAGGAATTGCATGCAAGCTGTAGATGGTTTGATGCATGTATTTGACAAAGATAAGAAAAGGCTCAAAGAGATGCATGTCAGAGGCTTACCACCCAAGGTGTCCTCCGATGACCATTCAACACCTTCAAACACCTCCCAGTTTGGCAATCAATAATCTTGACAGTATGATCTCCACTGCAGTTCAAGTATAACATAGAAATAAAATAAAAAATAAAATATGAAATGAAGCATATCATGGCCCAGATGTCATTCTAACTACTACATATTGATGCTCGGCATTGATCCAAAATGCACTCACTGTGTAGAAGCAAGTTTTTTCCCGTCAGAGCTGAAGGCTGCTGCGATAGTGACCTTGGAGAGGCAACAGTGGACAGTATTTTGCCGACAAATGCTGCAATGAATCTGACTCTACCCTGAAATAATTAAGAGAGAAGAAAGTTAACAAAGGCTAGTTAAAAACTGATAGCCCATTTTTGCCTGAATCATAGAAACATATGAGAAGAACAGGGAAAAAGGCAGAGGGAAAACTGTAAGGAAGTTAACCAAGGCTGATTTAAAAAACTGATTGCCCGTTTTTGCTTGAATCATAAAAACATATGAGAAGAACAAGGAAAAAGGCAGAGGGAAAACTGTAGACTACCATGAAATAAGACCACTTCTAGCATCTGTTCCTGCTTCATTCGCTAAAGAAAAGGAATCAAGACAATACTTTGACACTTCTCCCCACAACCTTTTTGAAGAGCATCTTGTCTGAGGAGAAATCTCTCTCCTTGCCAAAAGCTGAAACACATTGCTACCACCAGAAAGAAGAAGAATATCCATGAATCACCAGAAATAGTATTGGATATATAGATTCAACTATTGTGCAACGTATGGACGTCACTGAACTTGCGAAATAATAATGCTACCGATATGGATGTATGCAAACTAAATTAATTAGCCACCATATACTTTGTGACAAAGTTAGCGAACTGAAGTTAAACTATACCTATTTAAGCTATATTTAATAAGTAACGCTTGTGGATCTTGCCACCGAGATATATTACAGGATGTAGGTTGATTAGTTCAGGTGTTTTCTTATTAGTAATTTGAAAATACATTTTAGTTTCAAATCCCTAAGACATTTCAACAAGAAAGTTCCAGCTAGTTTAATTGGCAAACCTCTAGCTTGGCCATAAAAAGGCCGAAGATTGAATTCCGAAACTGGGTCAGGAAGTTTCCAATCATTGCTTTTAAGTCTTCAATAAAATTGCAAATCTAGATACTAAACAGACTAAAACAGTAAATCATGCTTCTTTATTAATGGAATTTAGTTTAAACTAGTTGAACTTACTCGGAGACAGACAGATACTCTAGAATTCTCAAAACCTCTCATTAAACAAAGAAATGGAGACCAAAGTAAGTCCCAAATACATCTAACCAGTAAACCAACAAGAAAGAAAATGAGAAAACAATTGCGCGTTCAGACTTCATAGCTAAAAACAACCTGAATCCCCACCACATTTGCCGATTGAACAGAATACAAAATCTAAAAAACTAAAATCACCAAATCCAACAACGAATTCCTTCCATACCGTACACACCCAGATCGTCAAACAACATGGAAAATCGAAAAAGAACAAACAATTCACGTAAACCCCAGCAAACCACTAAATAATGAGGAGGCAAAACCCCTCGATTTCCCCTCACCTGTGCCCCGGAGATTCCGCTCGCTGCAGTTGCTGCGAGTTGGAGGGGGATGACACAGTGCCTCCTCCTAAAGAATAGTCCCCCATTATGATTTTGGCGGAAAAAAAAAAAAACTGAGTCGGTGAAATTCTTTTCGGACGCTCTGGTGAGAGAATTGGTTCGAACAGAAAAATTGAGAGAATTTTTTGTTGGATTTTCGATGGTTTTTTTCTTATGAAATGATTTTTCGATAAGTTGATGTAATAAAAAAGAGGTGAGCATATAATATGAAAGTTAAATTGTAAGGGATGAACATATATATATATATATACACATATATGTCTGCTCATGAAATTGGCAGTCTCCGTTTCACAGTTTAAATAAAAGTACAGTCCGTTTAACGGATGGATTGGGTTTCATCGCAAGATTTAAAATTCTATCAACGGTATATGTTTTTTGTTACATTATAATTTTATATTTTTCTCAAACTCTTCAATAAGTATTTATAAATTTAAAAAACAACTAAATATAATTATCATGTTATATTTTTTGAATATTCAATTAATAGAGCTGCTTTGATTATTTTATAAGATATTTAAATATATCGAAAGTAACACCTACTGATATAAAAAATTTCTATATCATAGTTACATTCACATATACTAAAAAATTTTGTAATTAAAAAAAAATTGAGGTTGTTGAATATGTAATATTTTTTTATTCATAGGATATAATCATTTGCATAGAATTTGAGACAGATTCTTTAACGTAAAAAAATATAATAATTTAAAGAAAGTTTTGATTTATGCTTTTATTTTGTTTGAGTTAGGTTTTTTATAAAATGACAGTAAAATATTCTTTTAGGGTTTATCTTTTTCATCCATTGTTTGCTTTATAATTGTATTGTAGATACTTTCATTCAGAAAATTTTTAATATGTTTGAGAATTTTGTTTGTTTGGATAAAATTTATAATTTTCTATTATATGATCGGTTAAATTTATAGTAATAATATTAATTTAATATTATCTTTTTAAACAAAAATTATTGACCGTTATTCATAATTTAAAAACTATTTAAGTACATAATCTTACAAAATTATATTTACATTAAAAAAATGTTATATTATAGTTTATTTATTTATCGTAACATGCGTATTAAAATAAAATGACCAAAATAATTTAATTTGAATTAGCACAACAATCTAATTTGATTAAGTAGAATCAGTTCAGTTTATTCACTTATATAAGTGTATAAGACCCCCGTGACTCATTTATTTGTCATTAACATACACATTAAAATAAAGTTGTCAAAATAATTTAATTTGATTGGTAAAATAATCTAATTTGATTAAGTAAGGTTAATTCAATTTATCCACTGGTAAATGTGTGTAAGATCCACGTAATTTATTTATTTATCATTGATATATATGTTAAAATAAAGTGGTCAAAGCAATTTAATTTGATCTGGTAAAACAGTCTAATTTGATTAACTATGGTCAATTCAGTTTATCCAGAAGTACATGTGTGTAAGATTCATACATAAAAGATCTTTAAATCTCTAATGGTTCACTATGAGCTATTATTTTTATTATTTTAGGATTAACTTAAAATATTTTTAATTATTTTTAACTATATTTTTATTATATAATTTCTATTAATTTTGTTACTAATTCCCATTAACTTTATATTTCTTGAATCCTCGATTATTAGAACTGCCTTAATTATTTTATAAATTACTTAAACATATCAAAAGTTACACTTATTGGTATTATAAAAATTTTTACATTATAATTACACTCACAGATATTAGAAAATTTTGTAATTCGAAAAAATTGAGGTTGTTGAGTATATAATATTTTGTTATTTGTCGGAGATAACAATTTGCATGGGACTTGAGACGAGTTCTTTGACATGAAAAAAGATAGTAATTTAAAGAAAGTTTTGAGTTATCCTTTTATTTTGTTGAGTTAGGTTTTTTATAAGATGACATAAAATGTCCTTTTAAGGTTTATTTTTTTCATCCATTGTTTGCTTTATAATTGCATTGTAGATACTTTCCTATTTAGATAAATTTTTAATTTTATCTTATATTTTCTGTTGTGTGATCCTTTAAATCCATAGTAATAATATTAATTTGATGTTGTCATTTTAAACAAAAATTATTGAACTATTATTAATAAGTTAAAAATTATTTAAGTACATAATCTTACAAAATTATATTTACATTAAAAAAATATTATATTACAGTTCATTTATTGATCATAACATATGTATTAAACTAAGGTGGTTAAAGTAATTTAATTTGAATCAGCAGAACAATCTAATTTGATTAAGTAGAGTTAGTTCAGTTCATTCGCTGATATGAGTGTCTACGACCCATGTGGCTCATTTATTTATCATTAACATACATGTTAAAATAAAGTGGTTAAAATAATTTAATTTGATTAATAGAACAATCTAATTTGATGAAGTAAATTTAATTCAATTTATCTATTGGTAGAGGTGTGTAAGACTCATGCGACTCATTTATTTATCATTGACATATATGTTAAAATAAAGTGGTCAAAGCAATTTAATTTGATTTGGTAGAACAATCTAATTTGATTAATTAGGGTCAATTCAGTTTATCCACCGCTACATATGTGTAAGATCCATACATAAAAGATCTTTAAACCTCTAACTGGCTACTTTGAGCAATTATTTTTATTATTTTAGAATTAACTTAAAATATTTTAAATTCTTTTTAGCTATATTATTAGTTTATAATTTCTATTAATTTTGTTACTAATTTCTATTAACTTTATATTTCTTGAATCCTTGATTACTAGAGCTGCCTTGATTATTTCATAAGTTACTTAAACATATTAAAGTTATATTTACTGGTATTAAAAAAATTTCTACATCATAATTACTCTCATAGATATTAAAAAAAATTTAATTCGAAAAAATTGAGGTTGTTTAGTATGTAATATTTTTTTTATTTGTCGGAGATAATAATTTGCATGGGACTTTAAACGAGTTCTTTGACGTGAAAAAAGATAGTAGTTTAAAAAAAATTTTGAGTTATTCTTTTATTTTGTAGAGTTAAGTTTTTTTATAAGATGACATAA
Organism: Carica papaya; assembly: GCF_000150535.2. The sequence goes on from NW_019014633.1 coordinate 417,787, forward strand.
AGTATCCTTTTAGAGTTCATCTTTTTCATCCATTGTTTGCTTTATAATTGCATTGTAGATACTTTTGTTGGAAAAACTTTCAATATGTTCGAGAATTTTGTCTGTTTGGATAAAATTTTTAGTTTTCTGTTGTGTAATCCTTTAAATCTATAGTAATATTATTAATTTGCTATTGTTCTTTTAAACAAAAATTATTGAACCATTATTAATAAGTTAAAAATTATTTAAGTACATAATCTTACAAAATCATATTTATATTAAAAAAATATTACATTACAGTTTATTTATTTATCATAATATACGTATTAAAATAAGGTTGTCAAAGCAATTTAATTTAAATCAGAAGAACAATCTAATTTGATTAAGTAAAGTTAGTTCAGTTCATTGATATAAGTGTGTAAGACCCAGGTGGCTCATTTATTTGTCATTAACATACATATTAAAATAAAGTGGTTAAAATAATTTAATTTGATTAATAGAACAATCTAATTTGATTAAGTAAGGTCAATTTAGTTTATCCATTAGTATAGGTGTGTAAGACTCATGCAACTCATTTATTTGTTATTGACATATATGTTAAAATAAATTGGTCAAAATAATTTAATTTGATTTGGTAGAATAATCTAATTTGATTTGGTAGAACAATCTAATTTGATTAATTAGGATCAATTCAGTTTATCCACTGTTACATGTGTGTAAGATTCATACATAAAAGATCTTTAAACCTCTAACGAGTCACTGTGATCTATTATTTTTATTATTTTATAATTAACTTAAAATGTTTTTAATTATTTTTAACTATATTACTATTTTATAATTTCTATTAATTTCGTTACTAATTTCTATTAACTTTATATTTCTTGAATCCTTAATTACTAGAACTGCCTTAATTATTTTATAAGTTACTTAAAACATATCAAAGTTATACTTACTGGTATTAAAAAAATTTTTACATCATAATTACACTAATAGATTGTAACGGCCCCAGAAATTTAAAAGAAATATATGTATGAAAAATGTCAAATGCGGAAGCGTAATAAAAATTTTGATTAGCATCCCTTACACAATAACTAAAACGAACTCAAAACATGAAAGAACAAACTAACTAAAAGAGATACTCGAAATAAGAACTATAAATATAACTATGGAGTCTTTAGGCGTCCCCTTCGTCGTCTTCTGCGGAACGGGCTCGGAAACAATGTCTTCCTGATCTGAAATAGTTAAATAAGGAATGAGCTACACCAGCTCAGTAAAGACATCACACTATCTCACCGCCACGGGAGTAAAGGTGGGTATAAAACAAAATGACCAATGGAGCATAATTTATAACAAACTCATTTATTAACATAAAAACCTTTACTGTGTCCACTTACCTCAGCGAGATCTATGAAAACAACACATGAAAGCAATAACGTTATCATCATCATGAAATCATATACACTTTATAATACAACATATATCACACCTTTACATTTCAATCATCAGAAAACAGATTTCCTCTTTTACTAGCCTACTAGTATCCATGGGGATCCATAGGGGGTCCCCTCTACACGTGAACCATTAACATTTACAACCTGATTCCAGGGCCGTCCCCATACCCCGTCCGGTATGGGCGCCAAAATCATGAACCTCAATACCCCGTCCGATATGAGGGTGAAACGGGCCGTCCACATACCCCGTCCGGTATGGGCGCTAAAACACATAAGGTCTCCATACTCCGTCCGGTATGAGAGATCACGTTCCCGGTAGGGTTCCCTACAGACCCGATCCGTCCACCATCTCCCAGGATATCTAGTCAGGCTATCCACATTATCCACTTATCAATTCACGTAACCTTTTTGTCATTTTTCTTGGTTTCAATCATCCAAACACACACAACATGTAAACCAGTAATGGACACCAAATAAGACAACACAGTACTGGGTTCACCATAATATAAACTATAATAAAAGAAACCATGATTCATGCATACAAGACTATAACATAATTACATCAAACATCATGCTACATTTAATACTGAAAATTAGATCAAACAATAACAGACCAACACTGTATCAGACTCGGGCTCCACTGACAACCTTAATCAATTATACATCTATAAAGTCACACAGTACAGTTTAATTATTTATTT
>NW_019014633.1:429015-443559 GCF_000150535.2 Carica papaya
CATGTTTCGATGACGACACCATTGCCAGCGGCGGTGGTTTAACTCGGTCTAGCCGTTTTCGACTGGTTTCAGCTGTCTTTATATATATCCCTGCTTAAAAATACATTAGGAGGCATCAGTTGGCCGAAAAAATCAGAAAAAGGAAACCTACCGGTGGTGGGATTTTCCGGGAGCGGTGGCTCAGCCGGCTCACCTTCGCAACTGGGTTTTTTTTTCGATCAACTTGTAGAAAACAGAACGGTGAACACAACGGTAGAAAAATCACACAAAACGAAAAATAGAAAGGGGCTCATCGGAGGAGGTTGCAGGTTTTGCCTGCGATGGTTCCACCGGGCTTTGCCCGCAGTTTTCGGCTCATATACCATTTGTTTTGCTTCGATATAGCCACGATCGGCTCTCTTCTCCGGCGGGAGGCTGGCGACTAAGGTTCGAATTCAGTATGATGTGAAATATTTATACTCATATCGTATTAATCTAAACCGTTCATCGCGTTTGATTTCGACCGTTCGATCGCACATGAGGAAACGAATATGGACTGTTCATCGCGTTTGATCTCAACCGTCCGATTGTGCTTAAGAAAGAAATAGATCTCGACCGTCCATACGCACGGGATTGCTTCTGGGTCGTCCGATCGGGGAGCATGCAGATCGCTAGCGTGGCCTCCCACGTGGCACTAAGTCAGCGTGCTTTACCACGTAGCACGCTCCGATCGTCGAGGTTACTGACTGGGCGGTCTTACGTAATTAAATTTTTTTTATTTGCATTTTGACCTCCAATTTTTAATTTTTCTTTCAAAAATACCAGACCTTAACTCACACACACATAGCTCCAGCAACTATCCTGCCACCAATTACAAAACACTCCTCATTCACCCATACTCCGACCCTAGTTCGGCCACATAAACACACACCGACCTTAACTCACCGGCCTTAACTGACACACACCCACTCACCGACCTCAATTCAGACACACACACACACATACATCAGCAGTACGCACACACACAACACTACTCAAGCAGAAATATCACCGCAAGCTACACGATATACACGCACCTACCGGCCTCAGTTCGGCAACACACACAACCTGCCACTAGCACCACTATCGACACCACAACTCCCATCTCTGCCGTTGCCAATATCGGCGCACCAACATCCACATCCACTGGCACTAATATCAGCACCTCAATATTTCCAACCAACAAAATCACCAACGCCTACCCACTCTGTCGACGCCACACCAGACTCACTTTCTTTCCTACAACCTCGTCTCACTACTCTCTCTCTCTGTTAACTCTCTCCCTTCCCTTCCCCAAAAACCCGACCCCCGTACACTATCCTATTTCGCCCCAATCCCGCCATACGACTCACATTAACTCCATTTCAGTCTGTTCCTTCCCTTTCCCCTCACTTCCACTTGATTCACTCACCATTTCTCATCTCTCTACCTCCTCACAACTCGATATCTCCTTCACTCGTACTCCTCTTCAACCTCCGCTCTCGGTCTCTCTTTCAAATTTCCCCCACTCTCCCTTCTTCTCCGTCGCCCGATCTCTCTCTCTCTCTCTCTCTCTTTTCCCCCCTTTTTCATTTCTTTTTCCCTTTTTTTTTTCTTTTCTACCCCTTTTCTATATACTCCCCTCCCCATCAAATCCCAGCCGTTCATCCTAGCCCTCCAATCCTCACCGTCCATCCCCCCACCCTGACTTTACTAAGACATTACAGGCTAGCTAGTGATAAATGACCACTATTTCTAGATTCTAATAAGGTTATTATTAAGCAGTTGCATCCAAGTTCAAGTTCTTTATTCACAGTCTTCAAAATCCTTGAACTCATCTTCTTCACCTCAGTTATATCTCTCCCATTATATCTGCTCCTGCAATAAATAAATAGTAATAACATCAAACCTTAACCAAAATTAAGTCATCTTACTAGAATAGTTTATTAATTTTTTTATTTACAAACTATTAATTTTTTTTATAATCCGTATTCTGAGTTGATATAGACTAATGCAAATATGTATAAATTTCTGAAAAGTATGTATATATATATATATATACACAAACATATATGTACAAATATATAAAATTAATAATTAAAAGATTATTTCCTAAAATATATATATTTAAGTTATCAGATTGAACGAGACTGATGAATTACATTTAACAAATTTTAGATTATAAACTTTTTTTCATAATATTGTAGATTGTTATAATGTGTTGTTACTGTTATCTCTCATATATATATATACACACGCACACACACACACACACACACACATAATGTACACATATATATATCTATATACATAGCTATATATTTGAAATATTTGTAGACATATACACATATATATGGAAAAATATACCGCGGATAGATTGATATATAGACATATACGTAAGTGGAAATGTTTTTAAAGTTGAGGTCAAATATATATATATAAATATATATATACATATGAAATATACGTAGCTATTGGGAATGTAGTGACGAGGCGCCTTACAAAACAGTAAATTTTTTAATTATATACATATCCAAACATTACATAAATATTATATTTTGTTCACCTATTTATTTATTTATTTATTTACACAGACTACTATGATATATATCTTTATACAATTTTTTTACTATTAAAATTTAATAAGAGTTATCTAACTATTTTTAAAAAAATTTCACCTGCATTAATATTATATAAATTTATATTATTATATATATACAATTATGTAAATTTTTTGCCATATTTTAATTTTATTGGTGTGAATTTTATTTTTGTTTTAATAAAGCATAAGAATTTGAATAAAAAAAAAACGAGAAAGTATTATGAAAATATAAAAACTAAAAATTAAAAATAAATTTCGTTCCTTTTTAAAACCCATTCTATAAAACTCAGTTATTTACATCCACTTCTACCTTTGAACCCAAAATACCAAATACCCAAACCGTCACATTTTGGCCCACGACTTAACACAAGTCATTAACCAATCTCAAGCTCATTATAGTTTACACCGACCCACTATTTATATATATATATATATATAATTTTTTATTGTTATAAGTATACTTATAAATGTATCTAAAATTATATAAATATAATAAAATAATTGTGTTGAATTCGGATCAGATAACCCACAAATCTACTTTTAAATTCAGAATGGATTCATATTTATTTTTTACGAGAATATAACAAATTCGATTTTAATAAAATATTATTAGAATTGGTACCGTTGTCATTCTAATCAATAAATATTATTATTTTCTTTTTTATCTCTCGTAATGTTTATCATGTTTAAATTTTTTAAAAAATAATTATTTTTTTAAAAAAAATTTTAATGAACTCTATTTTTATATTTACGTTGTATCATAATAGTAATAATAATAATAAATTTTGTTACAACTGTTTTCGTATAAAGAAAAAATTCAAGATTGAAATTAAAATATAATAGATACTAAATTTAAAAAACTAATCCAATAATTTCACTAGAGATCAAATTATAACACATATTAAATTTTATATATTAATATGTTAATTTTTATATATATATAAAAAAAATCAAATAGTGCTTTCCGAAAAAAATAATAATGAAGGGGATAAATGATTCCTGTTGGTGGCCATGTTGGGTAGATTCCTTGGCTGATTCGGCTGCGGTCCCTTTAGCCGACGCTATCCACTCTTCAGTTTTGCCCTCCACCCGCATACAACACCATTTCAGCCTCAACAAAATTTAAGATCAACTACTAATTAAGATCAACAAAATTTTGTTATGTATATATATAGATATGTATGTATGTATGTATGTATGTATGTATATACTCTCTATGGGTTTTATTCAGGAATGAAATGCGGAGTTGAGACTTGATTGGTGGTGCGGAGAGAGATCAGGCGTTATCTATTGTGTCTATATTTGGTAACGGGGTGATACATAAATACATATATATAATTGAAAAAAAATGAAATAATTTGATTATTAAGGTGGATGGTAATGCCAACTTTGATAATTAAGCAAATGAGAAAAGATTATATGATATAAGATAAAGATTTAGAAATTTGTTGTACAAATAATGTATATTGCTCAAAATATAATTTTGTGTAATTTTTGAAAAATTTTCCTTTGGAACTATGAAATCTTTTTCTTTCTTTCACTTCCTCCAATTTTGAAGAATGCAAAAGTCAGATTTATAATAATAAAGCCACAGCTTTTCCAGTTTTTTTTTTTTACTAATATTTATTTATTTATTTGTACAAACAACTAAGGAGTATAACTATACATTTATTACTATAAACAATTTTTTTTAAGTTTTTTTTTTTTTTTACTAATTTAAGCCAAAAATTGCAATATATATATATATATTAGTAGTAGTTGTCTTGTAAGTTTAATATTAAAAAAGAATAGCATCATTATTACTATAATATTCTACTTTAAATCTAAATTTTGAGTTTGAAATTTATCATTTTTACGTTTGAAAAAGTTAGTGAATAAGAAATTTTTAATTTCTGAGAGCTGAAGGTATGTTAAATAAATGATGGCTCTTATAATATTAAAATTTTGAGTTTGATAAATAATTTTTACCCAAATGATTTTTTATAAAAAGAAATTACGGGTAATGTTTAAAATAAAAACCTAAAGGAGATAATTTAAAGATTATTATGATAACGAGTAAGTTAAAAGTGCTCCAAAGGCTTGTAAATGCTAAAGAATAATTATTAACACACAATTGGAGATAAAGATGGTTTGAAGAGAGGAAAGTGGATTAACTTTTTGTTCTTTGTCATATATGCAAACAGTGACAGGTATTCCTATCAATTTAGGGACCATTTCAAGTTTTGTCCCTATACGAGCCTCACCTTTTTTGCAAAAGAAATTCAAATTGCCACGCACAAGATATGGATATTTTTGTATCGGGATAATGGGGACACCGCCCAAAAGCTCCCTCGTACTTATTGCACATGGTAGATATGTCATAGATCTAAATATTTAGATCTGTGTTTTCAAACCAATTACTTAGATCTGTGTTTTCAAACCAATTGCCGGAGGTTGAGGAGGACAGAAAAGTTTAAATGCAATATACTGAAGGCCTAAGCTGATCCAAATGTATTACTTATCTTATTATCTCGGGAAGGAGAAAGACTGTTTCCAGTACAAAACATATACATATATATATATCTATGTACCATATATGGCAATCTTTGTGCGCTTTTTGTAGCCACAGCTGTAATAAAAAGAGCTATGGCAAAACCCATAAATGTAAGTGTACATTTTGCAGCCAACTTGCCGACAACGTAGTAAAGAGAGCTATTATACCTAGGAGACTTTCCTTATTGTGATTATAATATTAATTTGCAGCAACGTGCATGCTTATGATCCCTCCTAAATTCTTTTAGTGCGTAAGAGCAACAGCAGCCTCCTGCACCAGTGGCTGGGTTACGTGAACAAAATGCTCAGCTTCCCGCTCAACCTGCTCCCTACACTTGTGGGTATCTTTCCCCTCTTTCATCTTCTTAACAAATGCTACAAATCTTCTCCAGTTATCTGGCTGGAACAACTCAGGGTTCATTCTCAAGTATGTGAATGCAGACATCTCTCTGTCTGTTTCCGAATTGCCATCAAAATTCAGCGATGATGCCTGCAAGATCTGCTCGTGTGCGGATTCGTCGTACCTAGGCAGGGCGTTTTCCCCAGCTAGTGGAACCTGTGCTGCTTGAGTAGCTACAGCCACTTGCCTCACAAGCTTCTCAGGTGCACAGAGAGCATCCTGTGGTTGTTCATGATCACGCATCTCTATGCAAGTAAAATTGAATACGGCTCCATGCCGTGCTAACATTTGCGCAATAGGAAGGTAACCATCACGGAATCGTGTATTGTAGTATCCTGCTGTGAGTTCAGGAGCATGAGAACGGCTGCCGTAATGCCAGTGGATTCCAGCAACCTTAACTGAGATTTTTATGCCAGTGTTCTCAAAGATTGATTTGGCTGATGTTAAAATCCTCTCACCATGATCTAAAAGCATCTGGGAATACCAACTGAGGAAGAACTCGCCGTACGGGCTATTCCAACCACCACCTTCTTTTCGGAAAAATGGGGTATCCTCTGGCCAGTTGTTGTAGTGGCCAGCATCGGTTGGTCCTGTGCTTCCCCATTCTGGTTTACCAGCTGCTTCAGCCGCAGCTTTTAAGCTAGCCAGCAGAAACTGCATTGATGACAACAAGAAAACCATAGGATAATGCATTAAGTAGAAGAAACAATGGGATGCAGACTTGGAAAAACGTGAAAGAAAAATTGAAGTACCTTGTCGTAGCATTGGAAGGCTCCAATGCCTGGAAACTTCCATGTCCCATTCTGCTCTGGATATGATGGGTAACGCAGCTCCCCTGCCGGACCCATTCCCACTTGGATTTCCTGAACAGAAAGATTCTAATGAGTCCCCACAACGTTTACTCAAGATAAAGATTTTTGTTTTGTACTGCCTCAAATGAGGACTTTAACAGCAATCACACAAATATAAACCAACACATGTTTTAGCAGAAGTGGCCATTTGTGAAAGATAAAATTTACAAAGAATTATTACCACTATGGTTTCACCGAGAAGGTGTTTGAAGTTGTCTCTGAAAGCACGCATGAAGTCAGCATAACACTGCACAGGTGTCCGGCCCTTGAGAACTGGGAGGGTATCACAGCCAAGTGATACATATTCATAATTCCTTCTTCCCCACTGATCAGTATAAGCAAGATCCGGATCTTTCTCCATCTCTTCCACAACCCACTTTGGTAAAGGAATACTACACAACGGAAATCAATTGTGCAGATATTATAATTACTTCTAATTAAAATACGCATCTAGAAAAATGCCTCAGGTCAAAACAGTCGGAGTAAATTGCAGTGAATTCCGGAGTAAGCAACCTCTTCCAAGTGTAATTTGTAGTCCCTTTAAGGTAAATCTAGATATGATTCTAAATAGTTATTTAAAATATATAAACAGTAAAAATCACGTTTACTTCGCATTTAACCACATTTTATTTCACTTTCTAACATCAACATCGAGTAATCAAGAAGAGAATAATGAAATAAAATCAGATAAAAACTTTTTACTGTAATAAAATGAAGAGAGATTTTTCTCTTGTCAACCGCCCAATAATGACCCTGAATCCTTCCAACCTTCAACATCAGAGTCTATGCTGAAAGTTGCTGGTCCCCGGCACTTTTTCAACCCCCTCTCCTCACCCTCTTTCTCCCTGGTCCCCCCTCTAGAAAAAGCGCCTAATCACACTAGATAAGCAAAAGCGAGCACCACTTTTCAACCATTTTTTTTCACACGATTTTTGACATTTGAGATTTTTTGTTGACGTGAATATTTGTGTGAAACTAGCATTTATTGAAATCATTTTTTTAAATAAAGCATTTATTCAAANNNGAAACCATCCCAAGTCGCAAGCTCACGTAACTAGAGGTCGTGGCTCTCAAGAAAATTAACTACTGTTATATCTGAGATAGCCATGGCGTCCATTTCAAAAAAAGGGGTTATGGCGTTCATTTAAAGAAAAATAAATAGAAGCTAATGAGCAACGATGAACGCAGAACCAAGTATTAATAAGAAAAACAAAATACCAAATATTACAAAATATAAATACGTACTTGCAAGAGTCACCGACGTTGCCGCCACACTGGTGAAACGACATAACAGCCTGCACCTTGAGACCGTGCTTCTTCGCCATCTCCAGCAGTTCCGTGTATCCGCCCCAGTTGTAGACCCCTGGAGCTTCCCTCTCCACCAATCCCCACCACACGTCCATCATAATTCCCTCCACCCCGGCGCTCTTCAACGCCTGCAGGCTCACATTCATCGCCTTCCTCCTATTCACTGTGTTCCCCATCGTTACACTGTCCAGAGGCATCATCACGTAAACTGGAACTCCTCCCCCATTCTTCCCCTCTCTCGGTGCTCCTCCTTCTCTGTACGTCCTCTGTCCCTCCCCATCCGTCGTCGCCGATGTGATCGCCCGAAACGCCGCCGATAGATCGGGCCGAGTCGCCGGTGGACTCAACGGTGGTGTTACGCTGCCGCTCGCCTCCGGACTCTCTATTTTGCAACGAATACTCGCCGCGGCCGGCCTCCACACGGCCGACGTGCTTACCGTGGACGAAGAATCCGTGGCCGTTGCGGTTAAATCGCTCGGAATCGGTATTCCGGCGAGTGAAGTGATCTGGTGAGCTATGTTTAACGCCATTATCCTGTTTGGAAAAGGAGAAACAAAAGCTTGTCTGGTTTATATTTGTTTGTTAAAGAAAAGAAGGGGATGTTATGAGCAGTTTCAAAAATAAAGAGGTAATGATTTTGAACGTGGTAGGGAGGAAATGCACAGGAGGTTCTCTTGCATATATAGAGCGCAGAGCAGATAAGATTAAAATAACCTCGCATTGACCATCAACTTATCGCCACGTGGCGTACTACTAGGTGCTCGTCAGGCGTGAGATCCAAGATTCAACGGCTACGATTCATGGTTTCGCATGACGACGGACGGTGCGATGCTGATCCGCGTGAATGTTCCAAGAAGCGCGCCTTCACGAGCGCAGTAAAGAAGGATTTTTTCCAATGCGTGCAAAAGATGGAGACACGTGGGATGTCACGTGTCCACTCCTGATCTTTCGGGTAAAGACATGCCCTTTTGCTTTCTACGGTTGGTTTGACGTCCACGAAAAAGAGTCAGGTGGTCGTGAGGTAGATCTGGTTGCCACGTGGCAGTCGGTGGGTGAAGTTTAAATGACGATAATTGGTTAATGCTGACGTGTCTATTGAATGGGATCTGGATTCTAGATGATTCGCGTTTGGGTTCTGGCTTTCAGTGGCCATGATTCACCGGCTGATGGGCACCATTCAATAGCAATCATCATTACACACAAACGTGAATGTTTTAATTTCTTCTATCATGTTTTGACATTTTAATTATTAGTTAATAATAATTTATATATTTTATTAATTAAATATTACATATTTAATACATAATAATAATAACATCATAATATTATAATAAAAATACATATAGTATAATTTTTTAACCAAACTACACGTAATATAATTTTTTTTAATAAAAACGTACAGAAAGTATGATTTGTAAATCAAATTTATAATTTCATAAAATATAATCGTAGTTCAGCCTATTTTAAAATAATAATAAATATAATCATAAAAGTTTTTTCCATTAAAAGTAATAGTTTATTGTTTAGCAAATATAATCTAATTAATATCAAATATAATTTTTTTCTTTTTAAAATAATAGTTTATTGATAATCATAAAAAGTTTATGTTGTCATACTTAGACAAAAATTGGTTTGAAAGATTTAATTTAAATTATTATCATTTATGCTACAATTCTAATAAATAAAATCAATCAATTAATTAATTTTTAGTAATATTTAAATAATTAGTAATATATATAAAATTTTATTTCTTTTTTCATCAAAATAATAATTCATTAGTAACAATAAAATTAAGTTGTGTAGTAAAAATTTAAAATATTTTACACAAACAAAAACCAGCAGCCACTACAAACCAAAGCTGACATCTCTTGCCACCTGCTTCAAAAACTCAAGGAAGGCATTTAGATTTCTGCATCATTAAGTGTTTGGACATGGTGAAAACAAAAATATTTACTATTTGTATATATATTAAAAACAGATGTTAATTTTAACTTTAAAAAGTACTTTTATTAATGTTTAATTACAAAATATTTTTACACCACAAAAATTGCAGTTATATTCATATGTCCTTTGCCAATTCCATAAATTTCTAATCAACTTTGACTAATCATAATAACCCTTATATGGCATTGCATAAATTTCATTGACATTTTTATTTACTTTAAATTTAGATGTATTCACCTAATAATAAAAACTTGAGTTTTTACCAAGTTAAAACAACAAAAGTCACTGTGTACTACTAAAAAATTATCTTATCAAATATAATTTTTACAGTTATGGATGCCACACGTGGCCATGTGGTGCTAACATGGTGATGACATGGCACGACGTGGCTAAGTACTTAAGGTGAGTTTAAGATAGTCATACATGAACTTCATGTTATTAACACGTTGTGCTTAGAATAAACAAATCAATATCTATAAATCTTTAAAAATAATATAAAGTTTCCACTATCAACAAACAATACTTTGTACGTGTTAAGCTTAATATTCTCTGTAATTATAAAAGTAAAACAACTTTTAGTAATAGCTTTTCAATACTAATCTTCCGATTACCCTTCTTCTTCACAACTAAACCCTTCTTATTTGAATTGGACAAGAAATGAGAGTCTCAATTTTTCTTGTTTCCTAGCAATGCAAGCCTCCAACATATCATAGATTTAAATTCGGCTTACTATTTTCTTTCTAAAAAACAAATGTCTTTACAAAACTCTTATATTTATAACAAAAATTAAAGAAAATGTATTTGTTTTTCTTTTACAAATTGTTTAGTGTATCTATAATAACACATAAAAATCAGAATGTTTTACTCAAATATAAAAAGAGGGTAAATAATTATCCTGTACGAAAAAAAATTTATTGTTAAATCACTGACTTGATAATATTAAAAATATAAAAAAAAATTTAGTTCATATTTATCATTATCTGCTTATTCAACTTCATAATTTTTCAATTCGCAAAAATATATGTTCATTTTATTTGTGCTAATAGAAATATATCTTTTTTATATGTATGGATTATCAAACCACGGTTAATGAATTTGTGTGGGTTAAAAAAGTTTTTAAAAAATAAAATTTGAAATTTAATATAGTATAATATATATATATATATATAGAAACAATATCTCAATATATCTAGATAGCTAGATATTGAAAGATACAATATCTCGAATATTTAGATATTGTACCATTTCCGTAAATTTAATATTTAACTTGCTTATTATCTAAAATGCAAATGATATGGAAAAGAAGAGGAATAATAATATTACACATCATTTAGTTAGTTAAATAGAATAAACGTGTAATGTAATTAAATAACTATCTAATGGAATGATGTGTATAACTAGTTGTGATAAAATTATAATTTTATTACATTGTTTGACTAGTAAATCAAAACAATTTATTATTATCATGTTAGTAAGTTTGTTTTGAAATATATGCATAATATCGAATATACTTATGTGTTAAATATTAACTCGATATGTTTGCAACATGTGTTGAATATATTCTTGTGCAATAAGCTTGTAAGAGCATTTTACAAATAACCTTAATGAAAGATAACAAGCTCACAAGCTCGGTTATTACTTAAGGATTTAAACTTAAAAACATTAGGTTCATTAAAAAATAACAATACTTGTAATACCTGGGCCGAGAATTTGGTCTGTGATTAATTTTAACATAAAAAAATGTATAAAAACTTATTTTTAAAATTAATAAATTTTAATTTAATGTAGAATTATGGAAAAAATAAGTTGATGATGAAATTAAAAATAATTTTAGGAAAAATGAGTAAAAATTTAGGTTCGGAATATATTTTTGAAAGAAAAATCGAAAACTAGAGATTAAAACGAAAATAAAAAAATTAAACCACGTAGGACCGTCCACTCAGCAGTCTCGACAAACCGGAGCAAGCCGTGTGGCAAGATACAATTGACCCGGTGCCACGCTGGAGCCCATGCTAGCGATCCACGTGCCCCACGATTGGACGACCAGGAAGCGTTCCCACGCGCGTAGACAGTCTGGATCCGTTACTCCTTAGGTGCGATCGGATAGTCGCAATTAAACGCGATGAACGGACCGAATTCGTTCTCTCTTTAAACACGATCGGACGGTTGTGACTAAATTGCGATGAATAATACAGATTTATTACATCTTTAAACGCGATGAGACAGTCGAGATTAAAGACAATGAACAGAACAGATTAACCGATATGGGTATAAATATTTCGCATCACACTGAACCCAAACCCAAATTGCCAGCCTCTCACCAGAAAAGAAGAACCAGTCACCGAAGAAAGGAGTCGACTGCCTCCCTCTACCGCGTCGGAGCCATCTCTGACTGCCAAAAAAGGTATAATTTATCCTATCCGTTCGAAATTTGATTCCGAGCACCCCCATGGCAAAATAAGAGCAAAAAGAACGACGGTTGAGCCGAAAACTACTAGCAAAGACCGGCGCCGCCGCCGCGGGCAAAACCCACAACCGTCTCCGATGAGCCCCTTATAGTTTCCCACTTCGTGTGATTTTTTTACCGTTGTGTTCATCATTTTATTTTCTATAGGTTAACCAAAGAAAAACGTCCTGCTGCGAATGTGAGCACCAGAAAAATTCTGCCGCCGGTAGGTCTCAGTTTTTTTTACTTTTTTTTTGGCCAATTGAGGCTCTCTAATATGTTTTCTCACATGGATGGGTATAAAACCGGCTGAAACCGGCCAAAACTGACTGAAAACTGCCAAGTTAAGGCAAACTACCACCGTGGGTAGCAGTGTCGTCGTCGGAACATGGCGATGCCGCCGTACCAGAATTCTAAAATTGATTGAAAAAGGTTTTTAACACTAATTTTGAATTTTTTGGAGCATTTTTAGGTACGTGAAGCGTGTTTTAATCTTTGTATGAAAATTTAGGAAAATCGGGGATCGCTAGTAGGTGTAATAGAACGTTTGGTGTTTCGGACACCGATTCGTGTAAGAATCTCTCACCTTATTCTCTATTATAGAATTGAAATCCCTCACCTTATTCTCTATTATAGAATTGAAGGTTAATAATCAGTAATATGCTATTTTGTGTAATTTGAAAAATTTTAAGAATAATTAAAGGTTACCAATAGAGCTGAAAACCGATTTAGTCATTTATTTGTTATCATATTTAACTGATTATTGAATTTACAGCTTTAAATACATGATGATATACTAGAATGGTCAAATGATTCAATTTTGCTTCCTTGATATATATATATATATATATTGTTTGTCTTACATGATTTACGATTGATTGTAAAATTAGAAATTAATATACAAACGAAAAATTGTTTGGTCATGTGAATTAATGAATGGTAATTTTACTAGATATCCTGAGAGATGGTGGATGGACTGGGTGCACAAGAAACAATGCCGTGAATGTTTTCTCATACCGAATAGGGTATCGAAAAATAGTATTGTTGGTGCTCATACCGGACAAGATATGAGGATGACCCGATTCACCCTCATACTGGATGAGATATTGGTGGTTAGTATTTTTGGGGCTCATACCGGATAAGGTATGGGGGGCGGCCAGTTAGTTGACAATGTTGGATATTAGTTCACGCAGAGCCTTAGCCTTAGTCTACAATCATTCCTAAGTCTCTCCTATTTCCTATTCCTATTCTAGCTGGGATATTCGACATCATTTGTGCTTTTTCACCTAAGCCTTCCTCTTTCACTAAGATTAAGGACGGCTTTAGACTTCTCCATCTTCCTCTTCGACTCTGGCAAGTACCATTGCTCTCTATCTCATTGGGTAGCGCCCCGCTACTAGAGTATTGCCTAGTTAGACTCATTCTCTCTCTATCTGTGATCCTTCCTACACTTGTATCCCCCCTAAACGTATTCACATGATTGATTATTCCCATCCACTGACCTCTTCTTAGAGAGAGCTACGAGCTTCGCTTTAAATGAGCTTAATCGCTCTCTTTATCGCTAATATAAATAAAAAAACCAAACTGAAAGGAGGCGTAACTCGTGTTCTAGCCCCTTTCAACCTAAGTGAGACATCCTTATAGGTCCCCAGGGATATCAGTAGGCAAATAAAAAGGGAAAGTGGTTGTTATTACTTACTCGAAAATGAGATTGGAATGTTATTTTAGTTATTGTGTCTCTATATCGATTTTAAAAATTTCGCAATGGTAAATATATGTAATAAATAGTTTTCTCTATAATAAATGAATTTACTTAAATTAAGAGCTCTATTAGTTGTTTTTATGATTTTTACCAATTTTTAGTTTCTGTATCGGTGAGTAGTGTAATATTCTTACTGAGTTAGTATAGCTCACACTTTCTTAAATTATTTCAAATCAAGAGGACCAAAACTCAGATTCCTATCAACAAAAAGATTTTCAATTAAGGTTATGTATTGATTATAGGGAACTGAACATGGGCACGATAAAGAACAAGTACCCCCTCTCCGGGATCGATGACCTTTTTGATTAGTTGTAGAGTGCCTAAATCTTCTCTAAATAGATCTGCATTCATGTTACCATCAGATAAAGATCAAGGAAGAAGACATTTCTAAAACAACTTTCGAACCAGATACGGACACTATGAGTTTTTGGTCATTCCATTTGAACTAACCAATGCACCAACCATCTTTATTAATTTGATGAATATAATTTTTAGACAATTTCTCGATCAGTTCTCATTATAATTATCGATGATATCCTACTTTATTCAAAAAGTAGAGAGGAATATGCTTACCATTTGACTCAGGTTTTGTAGATGCTTAGAGAAAAAAAGTTGTGCGCAAAATTGAGTAAGTGTCGATTCTGCCTTGAGCAAACTACCTTCTTAGGGTACATCATATCAAGAGATGGAGTGTCAATGAAC
>NW_019014633.1:517988-529044 GCF_000150535.2 Carica papaya
ATTATTTGAAAAATCATTTCAATAACTTTTTTTTGTCTTATCATTAACTTCATTCATAACTTTTGAAACTGTAAAGAATTATTTTGAAAGAATCAAGACAAAATGTTAATCTCTTTTTCTTGAACATTGATTGAGTCATAAGTTTTGAGTCGTAAATCAACTCTTTGTGAGAGAATTATCTATAATTTCGTTTTTGATTTGCTTGAGTATTATAAGATATGAGTAGTTATTCCTCTTGGTGGTCAAGTGTTAGGAAGAGCACTTGAAAGGTAGAATTTGACAACTTATAAAAAAGTGTTGAAGTATAATGAAACTCTTTAGTAGATAACTTGAGAAGAGGACATAGGCACAAGTAGGGATCAAACTTTTGTAAAACGAGTTTGCTTTCTCTCTCTCTCTTACACTTGCGTTTACTTTTACTATAGCTTCCTTAATTGTTTGAGATTGACAATGTTTGTTAATATTTATTACTTGAACTTTCAATATTTGCTAGTTCAACAAATTGCTTGGAGTTTGTATTTTTTCTAGCGCACTAATTACTTGAGATACATGTATATTCTAATTAACTTTAATTGCTTGAGAATTATCTTCTTGTATGGTGTTGTTGGGAAATTGACTAAAAAGATAAAAGTTTCAAAAACCCAATTCATCCCTTTTCTTGGGTTACCGTGGGATTTGGACCAACAGAGATGAAATATAGAAGTTGACTAAATGAGATAGATCGAAGAGAATAACAACTTTCCTCAAAGAAAAAAAGAAAAAGAAACAACAACTAAAAGAACAAACACAAGGAGAGCCAATAGTGAATAAAATCCCAGCGAAGGAATTATTTATATTTATCTTCTAATTTTCTGTTTGGTAGATACTACTCTTTATATAAGCATTAGTTACAACGAATAAGAGAAATTCTAAAAGAGAATATCTTAAAAATTATAATTCCTAAAACATTTTCTACTTAAATAATCTAAATAACTTAAGATACAAAATAATAATAATAATAATTACAAAAGATTTCTTTAATAGAACATTCGTTTCAAAACTAAGATTTTTCTACTCTGCGCCATTATTGGTTTGAAATTAAGCAAACTAAACTTTTATAGGTCTATCAACTGAATGAAAGCTAGACTTATTGTCGGGGGGTACTCCCAATGCCATGGATTTTATTTCAGTAATATCTTTGCACTAGTAGTAGGTATGTGACATTGAGATTAATCATTTAGTTTCGCAGCACAAAAAGGTCGGGCAAATTCACCAATTTGATGTCAAGCGAAACTTTATGAATGAGCTTAAACTCTAAGTTGGTTTAACATTCTATTCATTTGGTTGTTCTTTTTAAATATGTAGGGAAGTATTCAGGTTAGAATTAAAATATAATCACTTCCAAAAATATGGATAAAATATGTGGAATATGTTTAGTTTATTAATAGATAAACAAAGAAACCACTAGCTGCTAAAACCAATCTCTTTAATCTGGATTCCGCAGATTTAAGCTAAACATACCCTTTTTTCATGGTAGAATTTGCGCTCCAGTTCTAATTTCACCAAACTCGTACAAATTCTTACCAAACCAAAATACAGATCTGTTTGGCTCATTGTTAACCCTAGCAAAACCTAAGAGGCTTCTTTCAATAATAACGGTCTTAGGAAGTAGCCACAAGGGTTAGACCCTTACCCATTTTCTTTTTCTGCTTTAATAAATTTTTCTCAAGAACATTTTAATGCAATCACGGTTTATTTAGATATGATTCCGCATTTAGCATTTTCCTTAAAAGATGAATGACAGAATGTATATGCATGTATAATATAGTTACTTAATAAACTTAAATTGTTATTTAATTAGACGGCTGGGGTTTCAAAGAAAATACTGGTGGAGACTCTTTGAAGGATGGGATGTTGTAGTCTTCTTGTTGTTGCTCATGATTCGCAGACTCTGTCTCAGGATGTCAATCTCTCTTGCCTTCTTGAATTCTTCACGATCCATAGTAACTATTCTAGCCTTTAGCATTTCTATGGTTTCTTCTTTCGCCTTCACTTCCTTCCTCAGTTCTTCAATTATCTCTTCTTCTTCAGCTCTCCAGTACAAGCTGTCTCCTGAACATACAGTGGCACAGACAAACCATTCAACAAGTGCTTTTTATTGTTTGTTTGCCTCAAAATATTGTAATTTATCTAAACATGTTAAATTCTTACATAATAATGTAAACCTGTCTATTTTGTCATGGCACTGCAGTAAATCACACAAATAAAGGAAAATGATTCTGTATTACATAGGAGACTAAGTATTAGGAAGATATTTTTTTGCATAAAAAAAAATTAATGTCAGGATATTTTTCAAAATGAGACATTTTTTTGGTTGTTGTTCTGTTCTTAACAAAAAAGTATACAGAGGTAAGGTGGCCCATCCATGATTTCTGGAGTTTTGGTAATGTCATATTCAGACAGGTAATGCTAAATTTGCACAGGAGACAAAGTCATGTATTTCTTAGGAGTTCCGGTACTGAAGCATGAATTGCAGAATTTGTATGCAAAACTGAAATCCAATCGTGCTCAACTAGTGAAGCTGGAGTAAAAAAAAAAAATCTTTGCTATATGTATAAATAGCTAGTATCAATATGCTGTAACAGCAGCAAAATAAACTGAAGCATCATGTGCATATGTATACACATATATGTTAGAGACATAGAGAGAGAGAGAGAGATGATCACCATTTGTTCTCTGAATTAGATCATCAAGCTCAGTTTTGATGGCAAGATAGAGCTGCTTCCACTTCTCCACGGCCTCATCTCTCCTTGCTCTTTCCTCTCTCATTTGCTCCACCAAGAAACTACTCCCCATTATGAATTCTGGCCAGTAATCTTTTTCTTCAGTACTCCATTTCTGACTATCTCCATTATTGATTAATAACCCATCTTTAGTTAATACCCCAGCTCTCATTTTCTCTTCCTTCTCTTCCACCATCTTCCCCAATCTCTTCACCTCCTCTTTCAGCTTCTTCCTCTCCCTCTTCCACTCTGCTTCTTTTATCGCAAACACCATCACTTCCCTCTCGTAACCCCTCCTCTCCTCCTCTCTCTCCCACATCATCTCGTCAATTTCCTCCTGCAACATTATCATCTTCTCCTTTGACCTAATCTCGCTACTGCAAGACTTGTTATGACTATCATCATAATAATCATGATCACCCTTTCTCTTGCTTGCAAAACCACCCATTTTATCCCCACCCTGTTTCTTGCCTTTTTTCCTCACCAAATAATTGTTTGATCTCTCCTTGTTGATGGGTAACAAAAGAGGGACAGAGACTTGGTGGGGTTTACAAGAAGCGCAGCCTGTGAATGACATAAATTCCTTGCAGATGATGCAGAGGCTCCTTCATCAATGGAGAGCACTAATTATTAGGCCCTGGTCAATATGGCTATAAACCCACAAACAATTGCTAGTATATACACACGCTCATGTACGTCAAACAAACTAGGAGCAACTACATACATGTATATGTGAGTGTATAGCTAGCTTGAATTATTGATGGGGAAGCATAAAAACAAAAAAGAGACTCGTGAAGTGAACTATGGGTGTCTGTTCGAACATACACGACATTTAATATGAAACTGTAAATGGAGAAGGATCAGATTAGATATGATGGCTGCTCACATGCAACATTTCTGGAACATGGATTTCGCAATCTACTTATTCCGCTAGAATATTATGGTGGGCTTCCTGTGGTCCTACATTCTTTTGTAAACCACATTTGTGTTTTTGAGCTTTCCCCACCTCGGATTTGACTAGATTCTTAATATTATATTTTCCCATACAAAACTAAACTAGTTAACTACAACAATATTGTTTCATTATATATATCCATCAATTTTTCCCCCAGATATTCTCTTCTTTTCTCAAAAAGAAGAAAAGGGGGTGGATAAGTTGGCTGAAATCCATGAAGAATTCTTTTGAATCAATCTGGAGTTTTAATTACTTTAGTTATGGTGTTCTTGAGGGCATTTTCTCTCTCTTTCCATCGTCCATTACATCATTCACAAATGCGTTTTACCAGCAGATAAAAACAAGGAGACAATGTCCACAAATAATAGTCAAATCCATCAGTTTATGCTTGTATCTTTTTGAATTTTTAATCCGTTCTTTAACATGACTGACATAAGGAACATAACTTTTTGACAAATTTAGCCGGAGAGAAGAACAGAGTTCAGTTCTTATGTATTATTATTTCTTTCCACCTAGCTAGTTTTCCACCATGTACTGACTATATTATATATAGGGAATTGAAATATATATATATATATATATATATATTTTGGTTTCTTTGTACATATATGTGTACTACTAGGTAGCTTGCTTGTCCACATTAGCGCATCAGTATTCCAGGATAGAGTCTGGCAAATCTGGGATGGATCGGCATCTTCACTTACAAAGTGATACATTGTACATATTATACGTACGCACGTATGTATGTATGTATATATGACAAAGTATCATTATCATCAATAAAGATCGTTATAATTATAAGTTTGACAAAATTTGGCAACTGTTTACTGCTCATTCACATGGTTATGATGTGAATAGAGGTCTGTAGGGTAGGTTAGCAAACAAAAACTTGAGGGTCTTATCATCCAAATTGGCTTCTAGTTTTGCAGAGTTCGAAGTTTGCAGCGGAGTGTAATTACATGCATACAAAGACATTTATGGCGATGGTTCTTGGGATTCCCTGGCTGACAAGGACTCGTAGTTAATACTCTTGAGTCTACTCAATGTACACATATGTGTGTGTATGTGTATGTGTATGTGTATGTGTATGTATTTGTATGTGTGTATATATATATATATATATATATATAGAAAAGAAGCACATTGCACAAGGATGGCATGCATTATCATATAATGGTTGAGAGCGCTCGTACGCACATGTAGGTCCATGACTCATTTATTTTGTCAACCCATCTTATCTACCCCTTATAACCTTACCCACACAATACGGCTATCTTACTTTCACCCAATACTATTCTCCTATTCTTTCTTCTTTCTCCCTTCTTTTCTTAATAATTAGAAGACACAGAACACTCTTTAAGCCTTCTGTTAGAAAAAGAAAATATGTTCTTTCTCTGGATTTCAGGGGTGAAATTTCTTGGATTTAATCTGATGGTTGTAGAATTAAACAAAACGAAGTTGTTTTTATAGATTTTAACAATTCAATATGTACATGTTAGTAAATACTATCTATATTTTCAATTTTACAGTTTTATTCATGCAGTGGTTATCTCAATTTTCATTCATTTTGAAAATTTGAACTTTGACTTTTGTGGGCTTTAGAACAGAGGGGTTAGATACAGGGATCTCTTTAACTATAGTTTTCTGGGTATTAGGATAGAAACCTGCTGGGCTATTGTGAAAGTCTGCAACCATCAAACTTCTTCATGATCCAAAGTTGTTGAAACAAGAGTTGAAACCCATTTGAAAATCTAATAAAACAAGATACATGCATATATATATATATATATATATGTGTGTGTGTGTGTGTGTAGAGGTTTATATGAGTAGCAAGAACAAAAATAACATGAGAATTTTCGACTTCTTCTGTTGAAACGTTTAGAGAGAAAAAGTTCTTTTTTTTTTTTGTTTCGTTAAATCTTACATGTTACTCGATATATATATATATATATGTGTGTGTGTGTGTGTTAAAAGATTTCAAATTTTTATTTTTTTTAAAAAATGATTTTTATTATATGTTTTTTGATTTTGGAGATATTCACAACCGGGTATATTAGATTTAGGACAATTTATTATTATCATCTTTTAATTATATATTTGTCACATTATAATTAAGTCTGTAAAAAAAAATTTATTACAATTTGCTATTAAAGTTTATAAAATTATTTAAATTCATATTTTTTCATATAAATATGACAATTTTATTAGAAATAACAGAAATTCTTTCTTAGTTTATCCAATGAATTTATAAATTATAATAAGTAAAACTTAATAAATAATTTTTCGTATTTAAGTAATACATATAATCATAATAACAAAGATTAAGAAATAAGAATTACTTTCTCTTAGTTAGTGACTAGTTGCATTGTTAATAATCATATCACGTGTCACTAATTTTATACACGCTGATATTATATGATTAATTAAATTTTTATGATAAATATTTTAATTAATATTTAAATTATTTTAGAAAATAGAGAAAAAAAGAAAAGAAATAACTCTTTTTATAAAGTTTATAATAATTAGTATTTGGTGTTCATCAAGAAATAATAGTATTATTAGACTTAAATACAATTTTGTTCTTTTTATTTGATTTAATCCCTACCTCAATATTTTGTTAAATTAATTTCTATATTTTAAAAAAATATCTGAATTATTCTTTTTTCTATTGGATACACAAAAAATATATAATTAATTAAATTTTTATATACGTAATATTTAATTTAAATTAAAAAATTAAAAAATAATTCTTTCTGAAAAAAATTATTAAAAAATAGTATTTGGTGTTGATTGAGAAATAATAGTGTTATTAATATATAACTTGAATATCTTTTTAAAATTAAATTTTTTTGTTAAATACTTATCTAATTACTTATATTGAATTAAATAATAACACATAATGTTTGTAAAAATACTGACATATAATTTCATGAATTTGCCTAAATTTTGTTTAGTTATTTTAATTTTGAAAGAAACCATTTTTTTTAATAAAAATATCATATACTAACTACTACCAAAATTAATAATTTAAATTAAACAAAACTAACAAATAGAAAATTGTGTTTAATATAATCTAATATTAAAAAATATGTACAAATTAAGAACCCAAATAACTTTTTAAAAAAATATATATAAAGTAATATATAAAAATTTTACACATGGCACGAAGTAATTGTTTTTTTTTTTTTTAAGAATAATAAGAAATTTCTTTTTAATAAATGCAACAGTTGCAACTCCATGGTATTTTTGCATATACTCCACAAAATGAGGGGTAATTTAGGAATTAAGCACAACGATCTTAGAGTTTACGCGTTCACGTTGTTTTTGCCTGCAACCGGAAAAACGAATTTCAAACGAGGGAGAGAGAAAAGTCCAGGAAACTGAAAGCGCGAGAACATTCAAGAGAAAATAGTTGCGGAGGAGTGGTGTTGTTAGGTTTGGTTTTCTCATCGCCAGAGTATGGTGGTTCCATGTCCGCCATTGTAGTGAGCTATCTATCCTCTGTGTGAGCATTTTCACCTCCCTCGCCCGTGCATAATTTCGATTGAAAACAATTATCTACAGCCGTAAAGAGATACGAAGGATCATTACAGTCACCGTTTACACAGAGAGAGGGAAAAAGAAGGGAGAAGGTTGGAGCTTTAATATCATTTGAGTTAGGGCGTATTGGATCTTTTTATTGCGACGTTTCCTTTGGTTAGATTTGAAGAAATCGATAATGGATTCGTTGGTATTGGCATTGGCTCGTGGCTGGTTGTAGACGGAGCCTAGGGCTTATTGCCGCTACCTTGGATCCAAATCTGATAAAATTTGGCTGGATGATGGTAGGAGTCCCTGTTTCCGATTTTGATTGTCATGCATTTTTTCCCGTTTTTCTAGTTTCGGATTTTGTGTTATTACATTTTATTATTGGAACCTTGTTCTTCAAATATGTCAGAGCTTACTGCATCAATCAACGTTCAGTTTTAGTTTTCATATATAAAATAACATTTTATATGACGCTAGCTTATTAGTTTGGCGAGCTAGAGAAGATAATTATTACATTTTTTTAGTTTTCATTTATAACATGCTTTAAACATTAGAGAATTCACGTTAGTTCCGATAGAAAGTAAGAAATTCTAGATTTAGTAATCTTAATTTTCTCTCTTTCATTTGTAGTAATATGGGAACGTTCAGTTTTTTAAAAGTTGGATGCATTGTTAAGGGAACATTCAGTTTTTTAGAATTTTATTTCTGTTGAAATGATTATAAAATAGTTTACGAGCCAGCTGCATTTTTATTTATTTTCTTTTAGAATGTGAAATATAAACTTTGGGACAATGGTGAAAATGTATTCTGCAGCTTTTCTGAGAGGTAAACTACTAACACTTACTGCCAAGTGCAAACTAATACTAAGAATGATTCTACTTTTCTTTTTCATTTCTGGTAAAATTCTTAGGTTCTGATAGAAAAGTAATTATACTTTCCTTCTTATTGTTCTAGAAATAGAGGAGAAGATACTTAAAAGTGGAAAGTTCATTGCCCTCCGGTTTACTTGAGGAAAAACTGTGCTGATGTTAATTTCTTTTTCCTTTGAGTTATGTAGTGAAATTTTTAGGAAACCAAATTTTATAATGTTCATTTACGAAATACTTTGTAATAGGCATACAATGATGATTGGCCTTTAGATTTTCCTAATCAAATCTAACATGTTTCATAAGAATGCTGAGGGGAGAAGCATTTTTAACCTAGTGGTTGGAGTCAATCTGATATACATTGCTACTACGCTAATATATAACGTATATCTATACCTACAGACGGACAACCCATTTTTTTATTCACATCCTATGTTTAACATGGAGACTCAAGCTACTTTGACTTCATAAAGGATGATTCAATTTGCAGGCGGCTCCGGTCAAACTAGTGGTTGGATCTCTAGTTTGGGTTGATGATCCAGAAGAAACTTGGATGAATGGGGAAGTCCAAGAAGTTAATGGTGAAGAAGTAACAATAAATTGTTCATCACGGAAGTCTGTGAGTGCTTCTTTTGACAATTCTCTTTTACATTTACAACATGTAATGGAGACTATTTTTCTATCAAGACTATTGAACTTCTACAACTTGGTTACTGAGCAAAAGAGGGGATATTCCCTGCAAAGTTAGAACCGCTATCAAGTAATTTGATGGGCTGTGGCTTGAATGGTTCTTTTGGGGTTGATGTTTCGTAAATACTGGTTTCTAAATTTTCTTCTTTTGTTCAGTGTCACTTTGTATCCAAGAAAAGTATTATTTTCACTTAATAATTTTCTATGGAGAGTCTGTTTTAGTTGTATAATGTTGGTTGTTTATTTATAAAATTTGGTGCTTACTTTCTATTCATCGGCATGTATCTTTTTTTTCTTAACTTTAGGTTGTTGCCAAGACATCTGATGTCCATCCAAAGGATCCTGAATTTCCTGAAGGCGGTGTGGATGACATGACAAAGCTTGCATATTTACATGAACCAGGAGTCCTGCATAATTTAAAATGTCGATATGATACAAATGAAATATATGTGAGTATATGCTGTACAATTCATGACCATCTTCTTATTTCTAACTTATTGTTTTAGTAGATATAATTTATACATGTCAGGTGTTAATTATGCTATCTATTTCACGCCATTTTGGCATAATTTTGAATGTTTTTTTCTCCTTTTGTAAGAGCCATGGTAGAGCCTTCTTTTTCCAATCTCTAATCTACATTGAATTCTATGGTGCTCAAGTCACTTGAAATTTTGTGTTCTTAGTCAACTTTGAGCTAAAAGTTCTTATGTTGATGCCAGACTTACACAGGGAATATATTGATTGCTGTAAATCCTTTTCAAAGGCTACCACATTTATATGGTAATGATGTAATGGGCAAATATAAAGGGGCAGCCTTTGCTGAGTTGAGCCCGCATCCCTTTGCTCTTGCAGATTCCGCATACAGGTAAATATTTTCAGATGACTATCGGTTTCATTCGCAGGTGTTGCAGGTTTCTATAGTGTCTCACAATCATTTAACAATTTCTCCTGCAGATTAATGATCAATGAGGGAATAAGCCAGTCAATTTTGGTGAGTGGGGAAAGCGGAGCTGGTAAAACAGAGAGTACTAAGATGCTTATGCATTTTCTTGCTTACATGGGAGGGAGAGCTGGGAATGAGGGGCGATCTGTGGAGCAGCAGGTTTTAGAGGTGCTTAAGTTTTCTTTATACATTACTTTTTTATTCTTAAAAAAAAATTTCTTTTCATCCCTGTCTTACATATTTATTTTTTCATCTTGGTGGAATATCAGTTTCATACTTCAATTGTTGGTTATAAGATGTCATAATTTCTTCTAGAAAATTGAATTAACAGAAATAACCACTCATGTTTATTTCATATTTTCTTCCTTTTTCTTGTTTGGTAGTCTAATCCAGTTCTAGAAGCTTTTGGTAATGCAAAAACTCTCAGAAATAACAATTCAAGGTGGGTACTGATTAGATCCCAAACTTCGTTTCTCCTTCAGTTTTATAGTTTATCTGGAAATCACCTTATTCTATCAAAAATAACACTGAACTTAAGTAATATATTTGCAGTCGTTTTGGTAAGTTTGTGGAGATTCAATTTGATCAAAGTGGGAGAATTTCAGGAGCTGCTATCAGAACTTATTTGCTAGAAAGATCCCGTGTTTGTCAAGTGTCTGATCCAGAGAGAAATTATCATTGCTTTTATATGCTTTGTGCTGCACCAGCAGAGGTATATGAAATTTCTTCTTTAAGTTTATAGAGTGGAGACTTGATCGTCTAAATGAGATGGTGTTGATAATGATTAGCGCAACGATAGATTTCTTCTGTATGACAACCTGCAATTTTGCTTTTTTGTTTTTCTAAAGAACTTGCAGTTATGCTTTGGCTTATTTGTTCATTGCCCTTCCCTAATGCAACCGACATTCTTATTGTAAACATGATGCAAAGACAATGTCAATGATTTTTTTTTTTTTAGGTTTATTATGAAAGTGCAAATCTAAAACTGTGTCAAGCAATTAGCATGACATTATTGGTTACAAATATTCTTGGACTAGATGGGTACTATTAGAGTAGCATTACTTGTCCAATTAAATTTATGCTCCACACAATTCATTAGTCAATTAATTCAATTTAAAATGATCTTTGGAGAGGATGGTGTTTTTGCTTCTTTTCAGCTAAATCACACATTTTTTAGGGTGTTTCTTCCATATGATTTTTTTTTAATGAATAAATGATAAATCGAATATAACTCATTGTGACTATCCAACTAATGTGACTATCCAACTACGAAATCTAGTTGTATCATATGTTCTTCTATTCAAAAACATGA
>NW_019014633.1:541872-560221 GCF_000150535.2 Carica papaya
AAAGAAAATAACACATTACATGGTGATGCATGATAGTAACATAATTCCTCCGTCTAAAGTGGATAAAGAATGCTATCCATACTCTTCTATAACACATAAGTATCTTCACTCCTAAATTGTGCCATTTTTATGTTTTCCCTTTATTCTTGTTTTTACTCAATCTGTACGTGTTACATGAGTATCTTCATTACAATAGATTGTGTTGCTTTTTTATGGACTCATACTTTGCATAAGAACATTATTATATTTTGAGTTGATGTGGAAAGCTTCAGATGCTGATTGCGTCAAGGGTGCTTCACCGTGCTTAGAATTGGAATGTCCTGGGATGCTTTTCTCAATGCTCCTGCATCTCATTGATTTATAAAATTAATCTTTTAACTAACATATGTAACTTGTGCCTTCTGAAATTATTCGAATTTTTGTATACTGCAGAGTCAATGCCGTCGATACTTGGATCATAGTCATTATTTAAAGACAAAGCAAGCAACAATAACTACACAATCTGCCTGGAGGGCAAGAGTCGCCCGGATAGAATTACGGAAACTTAAAATGGTGATGTTCTTTCTTTTATTTTATTTCCTATTATGTATGTGTTGGTTTCTCATTAGTTACTTTATTGATGCAGGATAAACTACCTTGTCATATGGATAGTTTGCAAACAGAAAAATAAAGATAGACTGAACAAAATAGGTTAGACAGAATAATAATTAGAAAAATAAACACAAAGACAGATAATATGGAATAAAATTCTAATAAAGAAATTTTTAATTCATTATTACCTATTCTCTTTATTGGTAACTGCTAGCTTTCATATAAGCATTAGTTACAACTAATATGGAAAATTATAGTAGAGAAGATGTAAAAGATTCTAATTCCTATAACATTTAATCTACTTGAATAGAAAAGTAAAATATCACAATGCTTGAATAAACCTAAATAATCTAAATAACTTAGAAATACAAAATAATAATAATTGTTACACAGAAATAATCTTCTTCACGGTGATAGCTATGTAAAAGTCATTATCTTGTCCATAACTACCCCTAAAATGCATTAACAACTTGTACTTAGATTTGTAATATTAAAATCGGACCCAACTGGCCATTTTCACCATTCCGACTGTGAACCAAATACCTAAATGTTTTGATTAGATAAATATATTAGATAAACATAAAACAAGTTAGAACTAGTTAAAACTGATAGAAATCAGTAACAACTATCATATTCAATTAAAATCAAGCAGTTCAATTGATGATATTGGGATTATTTTGCAATGGAGTGATTTTCACTTTATTGTGGGTGATTTGGTCAGAGCTGAAAGCTAGAATCTCTCAGGACTATTAATCACCTTTTTCATTTCTTTTGGATAAAGAGTGTGTTTTAGTCTCTGTTAGACTAAGGCTAACAGTTATTTTCAGGATGTTTCTTTATTTGTTTAAGTGGAGATTAGCTAGCTAGCCTTTCACTTGAATAGCTAGCTTATTTTTTTCGTGGATACCTAATGCTCCTTTTCTTATTCTTTCTTTCTATCAATATATCTTTTTTTTCTATAAAAAATATTGTACTTTAAATAATATAAATTTAATTATATTCTTTTATATGTGTCTTTTTAGAACCAGCAGTTCAACTAATGAACTACCTATTGGTCAGACGAATAAATTAGTGAACTTATGTTTTAGCTAGTTTCATGACTGATTTGGTTTTAATAACTATGCTCAAACTGTTATCTTATGAGAAATAAAAGAAAATTTTATTAACAACTCAAAAAGTGGAGAAATTCTGATTTCTTATTATCTCCGATAAATAATTTACATCCTAATATATATACTAAAGTGGCCACCGAAAAAGGAGAAAAAATTCCTGCAAATCAGGAATTCCAACAAAATAGGAAAACTAGAAACTACAAAATCTAATTAAAGAAAAACTAAAACTAGAAGAAAGAGATCAAAAACTATTCTAAGAAAGTAAATAACATCCTAACTAATTGCACAAGTGTCGGCTACTTTCTATACTCGCCCTCAAGCTAGGTTGTAGATGTTATACAAACCAAGCTTGGAGTTCAATTCATCAAAGCTGACCCTTCGTAATGCTTTGGTGAGAATGTCTGCAATCTGAAGTCTTGTTGACACATAGCTTAGCTGCACAATCTCATTGTTAACCTTTTCTGAAATGAAGTGTCGATCAATGTCGATGTGTTTTGTTCTGTCATGATGCACATGATTTTTGGTTATGCTAACAACTGCTTTACTGTTACTAAACATCTTGACGGTGTCCATTGTCTCAACTTTAAGTTCCCTTAATAGCCTTTGAAGCCACATTCCTTCACATATTCTTAGTGCGAGAACACGATATTCTGATTCTGCACTACTCCGAGAGACAATAGCTTGTTTTTTGCTTCTCCAAATGACGAGATTTCCCTAGACGTATGAACCAGTGGCTGACCTCTATCAGTTAATTCTCCTGCCCAGCTAGCATCTGTGTACATCTCAAACTCACGTTTTTCGGATCTTTTGAAGAGCAAACCATGTCCAGGAGTCATCTTCAAATATCTTAAAATCCTATTCACTGCTTTCAAATGGTCCTCATTCAGATTATTCATGTGCTGGCTCACCACACAGATTGAGTAGGCAATGTCAAGTCTTATGTGTGATAGATAGATTAGTTTACCCACAAGTTTTTTATATCTTCCCTTATCAACTGGATTTCTTTTTCCATTTCTGTTTGGCTCTTTGTTGGGATCCATGGGTGTATTAGTAGGTTTGCACCCACGAAAGTCAGTTTCGCTTAACAAGTCCAAGATGTACTTTCTTTGGGATATTACAATTCCCTCCTTAGACCGAGCCACCTCCATTCTCAGAAAGTATCTTAGAGTCCCGAGATCCTTGATATCAACTTCTATTGCAAGCATCTTTTTGAGTCTAATAATTTCTTTTGAATCATCACCTGTTATAATGATATCGTTTACATATACTATAAGAATAACTATCTTAGTTAGATTTAACAAACAGTGTATGATCAGCTTGACACTGATGGTATTCATTTGTAATCACAGTTCTGGCAAACCTGTCAAACCAAGCACGAGAAGATTGTTTCAGGCCATATAAGGATTTCTTCAACTTACAAACCAACCTGTAGTTTGAACTATTTCCAAGCCCGGAGGTATAGTCATGTAGACTTCTTCTTCAAAGTCCCCATTTAAGAAGGCATTTTTAACATCAAGTTGGTATAGAGGCCAATCTTGATTCACTGCAAGAGAGAATAGAACTCGAACAGTATTGAGCTTGGCAACGGGTGCAAAAGTTTTCTTGTAGTCTATCCCATATGACTGCGTGAAGCCCTTTGCTACAAGTCTGGTTTTGAATCTTTTGATACTTCATTTGCTTTGTACTTGACCGTGAATATCCACTTGCAGTCTACAGGATTTTTCCCATGAGTCAATTCTGTAAGAGTCCATATGCCATTACTTTCTAGAGCCCGAATTTCTTCAACTGCTTGTTTCCATGCTGGAACCTTTAGAGCCTCGTGAATAAAGTTAGGAACCTGCACACTATCAAGGTTGGACACAAAGGCCCTGTAAGGTGGTAGCAGCTTCCTATAAACTACATATCTTTTGATTGGATGACTAGTGCACCCTCGGACACCTTTCCTGTGGACAATTGGCTGATTAGAGTCATCAACCAATGGCTCAAGAGTGTCGTGACACAAAAGATCCATACCATTGTGATTATCGGATGCAGGACTTGGTTCCGGTTCTTGGCAGTCACAGATAGTCTGCATAATGTCCTCTATATGCTCAGTTGGTCTTCTCCTTCTGGTTTAGACACAAAGTTCATGATTATTAGTGTCAAGTTGAGGTGGAGCAGAGACAGTTTTAGTGCCTGAGTTTGATTCTTCAAGTGGAGCCGGTTGAGTGGAAGTGTTTGGGGTATTTGGAGTTGTTGAGGGAAAAATGGCCTGAGTGTCTTGGAAAAGATCTCAAATATGATATTCCCTCAAGTTCTCCCCCTGAATATCGGATTTGTGAAAGTAAGATTGGTTCTCAAAAAAGGTGACATCCATGGAGTTGTATGCTTTCCTAGTGATTGGGAGTAACACTTGTATCCTTTTTGGTTAGAGGCATAACCAAGGAAGATGCACTTGAGAGACTTGGGATCAAGTTTGGTGCAGTGTTGTTGGTGGATGTGAATAAAGAAAGAACAACCAAAAACCTTTAGTGGTACGTTGGAAGAAAAAGAGTGGATAAGTGGATAGGCTTTCATGAGAGTATGACGAGTAGTTTGGAATTTTAGTACTCAACTAGGCATCCTATTGATGAGATATGTGACTGTGAGTATGGTTTCCCCTCAAAAGTGTTTAGGCACATGATTAGAGAACATACTGGCACGGGCTACCTCAAGTAAATGTCTATTCTTCCTCTTAGTGACGCCATTTTGTTGAGGAGTATCAACAAAAGAGCTTATATGAATGATACAATGATTGGAAAGATAAGGACCAAGAATGGAATTAAAACACTCCTTGGCATTATCTATTTTAAGTACTTGAATAATGCTTTGAAATTGAGTAGAGATCATGGAGAAAGGATTGAAATATGGTGGCTGTTTCGGATTTTTCTTTCGTAAGGAATGTCCAAGTTGTTCTCATATAATCATCTATGAAAGACAAAAACCATCGAACCCCATTTATATTTTTTACTCGTGAGGGTCCCCAAATATCACTGTGAATTGCAAAAACTGGATGTAAAGGTTTGTATTGTAAACTAGAATATATATGTCTAGTATGTTTTGCAAGCTGACAAATTTCACATTTGTAAAAATTAGATTTTTTATTGATAAACAAATGTGGAAACAACTTTTCAATATACGCAAAATTTGGATGAGCAAGATGACAATGCCATAAAATAACTTGACTCTCAGAATTTGAAAGAGACACAGAATTGGAAACAAGATTGACAGAGTTGGAACTAGATTGAGAAGCACAAATTGATAGGTGAACTTATCTATCAAGGAGATTATTTTCTTTGAGCAAATATAGACCACCATGCATCTCAACACTGACAATCACCTTTCCCGAATCCACTGCCTGAAATTCACAAATATTAGAATAGAATTTAGTCACACATTTTGAGTCACGGGTAAGTTTGCTGATTGAGAGTAGGTTGCAATCTAATTTAGGAACATAAAGGACAGAGTTAAGATGAAAATCCTTTGTTAATTGGACTGATCCGGTTCCTGCCACTGGAGAGAATGAACCATCAGCTATTCGGACTGCAGCGTGAATAGTCCATGGACTATAGTTTCTGAAAATGTTGATGTCTCCAGTCATATGATCCGAGGCTTTCGAGTCAACTATCCAAGGTTTTGGTGTCCTATTTTGTACAATATGAGTATAGGATAGAGTACCTTGGTGTGCTAGAAGACTGGTAGGTTGTTCAGCAGAGGATTGTGGTGCTTGTCCAGAACTGGGAACGTGACCAAACATTTTCTGCAGTGCCTCAATTTGCTCCTTAGTGAATGGACTGAATTCTGCATTTTTGTCTGTTGTGGCAGCAGCATTTGACAGTTCTCTCTCTCATATCTTCCACTGAATGGCTTCCAATCTGCAGGTTTTCCATATATTTTCCAGAATGTCTCCTTCAGATGACCAAATTTCTTACAACGGTCACACCATGGTCGTCTTTTCCTTGGCTTATTATTCTGAGAGGAACTGTGAGTGTACAAGGCTGACCCTTCAACAGTGGGTGTATTGTGGTTGTCTGTCATCATCAGTTTCTTTTTGCTCTCCTCTCTACGAACTTCTGCAAAAGCCTCCCGAATAGTTGGAAGAGGTTTAATCCCCACGATTCTCCCCCTGACTTCGTCTAGGTCTTTATTGAGGTCAAGAATAAATCTGATGGTCCTTTTCTGTTCAACAATTTTCCTATACAAGGCAGAATCATCAGGGCATTTCCAAGAATAAATCTCGTACATGTTCAATTGCAGCCAACTGCGTGTGAGAGTGTTGAAATATTGAATAATACTCAATTCTCCGTGTCATATCTCAATCTCAAATAACTCTGAGGAATTCTCAGTGCTAGAATATGTTTCACAAGCAGCCTCCCATATCTCCTTGGCTGTCCTACAGAGCAAAAAGTTTTCTCCAACCTCTGTGGTCATGGAATTTATTAGCCAAGACATAACCAAGTGATCATCAGTTTTCTAAGTCCAGTATTTAGGATCTGTTGTTTCCGGAGCAGAGATTTCGCCTGTGAGATGTCCATCATTTCCTCTGCCACAGATGTACATGAAAACAGATTGTGACCACTGAAGAAAATTGTGGCCATCAAGTTTGAGATTTTTGACAATATGAGAGGAAGAATCGGGAACAATAGGGGCTGTAGAATTAGGCTCGGATCTAGAAGTGACAGGCCATGCCGTATTTTGTTATGAGGAAAGTGCGGTAGAGAGAAAAAATTTTGGAATGGATTAGGGTTTAGGAACCTGGCTCTGATACCATGAAGAAATTCTAATTTCTTATTATCCCCAAAAAATAATTTACATCTTAATATATATACTAGAGGGGCTGGCATAGCAGTCCACCGAAAAAGGAGAAAGGATCCCTACAAATTAGGAATTCCAACAAAATAGGAAAACTAGAAAACTACAAAATCTAATTAAGGAAAAACTAAAACTAGAAGAAAGAGATCAAAAGCTATTCTAAGAAAGTAAAGAACATTATAACTAATTGCACAAGTGTCAGCTACTTTCTACAAAAAGGAATACAAAGTAGATGGGAAGGATAAAATATCCTCGTGAAAAAAAAAGGGAAGAAACATTGAATCCTAGCTCAAAGAGAAGTAAGAAACACCTATCTTTTCCTTAGAAATTGAATTGGTTAAGATTGTTGCTTGAAGATTGTCAATCAGGCCATAACTTTATGAAGATAGCCCCCACCAGCAGTACATATTCTCCTCAGGGGGACATACCTGCAAAATGTCAGATGTGAAAAATCCTCCAAACTAACTTGCAGTGAAGAATACACATGACTATTGTTTCAAATGAGAAATTGGGAGATACTCAAATTCGGGCTACTATGAGGGGAGGTACTAAATCATATTATTGAGGCCTCCTTCCTTTCTTGAGTGACAATGCACCTCCCATCTATTTGGATGATGCCTTCTAGTGTCCCTCATGCCAAACCATACAAAATCTCTTATAGTCTATTAGTAATGTCGGTTGGGGTTTTAAGCGTAGATGGATGATAATGAAGGATGCTGGACAAACATGCGTAAAGGAGAGTGACCCAACCATCTAAAGAAAATGAAGCACCTTTCACCAGCTCTCTAGATGCATAGAAATTGTTCAAGATGTTATCTATTTAACTTCTCTATTGAAATTAGTTGCTTTTTCCTTACCTACCTATCAAGTACATGCACAACTCAACTAAACATTTTAGCTTATTGGGAAACATAGCTATTGAGAATGTGATATATTTTAACTTCGAGTTTTTATCACTGAATTGCTAATCTAGCAAGAGGTTTCTATCAGTTAGATATCTTCCTTGTTCTTTCTTTATTATATTGATTCAAATGGTTGAATTCTTCTATTCTTCCTGATCTGCAGGCGGCTAAAGAAACAGGTGCTCTCCAAGCTGCCAAAAGTAAACTGGAAAAGGAAGTTGAAGAACTCACATGGCATCTGCAGTTGGAAAAACGAATGAGGGTAGGAATTTTCTTTTTCGAATTTTGAAATAACCAAGAAGTTATCAAATGTATGATATTGTAGAAGTAATATTTCAATATGATCAATGCCATGAAACAAATTATCTGTCAATAACTTTGTATGCTATCATCCATATTAAGTGGCAAACACCCAGAAAAAAGGAATTTTCTTATCCAGACGAGCAATGGAATTTGCCTGCTTGCTGAATTTTAACTTCATTACTTTCTTTGTTGAAGTATATGAATAATTAAGTGGGGCTTTCCTATTAACTTAACTATTCCACATAATAGCAGGTTTAAGAGTTTGAATACTGTATACTCCATTTATACTTCAAAATTAAATTCAGCATATAGTGTAGTAGAATTCAGCTCTTTCATCCTTTAAACCTAGTGTCCTTGTCTGTGAGTCAGTGTGTTCAAATATATGAATAATTAAGTAGAACTTTTCTATTTAGGTTTTTGGGATAATTGGTCACGCAACTTAATTATTTCCTAGCTTTAAAGTACATATTTTATAAAAGAAAACATGCTGTTTTCATCTTTTTATGCAAAAAAGACTTTCTTCTCAAAAGTGATGGGCCTTTTATAACCTCTATTAATAAGATGATCCATCAATCCTTGCTTAAAAAATTTATAGGAATAAAAAACCATTATTCACAATCCGCCAAGTGTGTTTTCCCAGTGACTATGACAATCATGTCTAAATCTAGTTTATTTATTCCAAACACTTATACAGGCTGACCTTGAGGAAGCACGGATCCAGGAAAATGAGAAGTTGCAGTCTGCTTTGCGAGAAATGCAACTGGAATTCCAAGAGACCAAAGAGCTGCTTATCAAGGAACGTGAAGCTGCAAAGAAAGTGGAGGAACAAGTCCCAGTGGTCCAGGAAGTTAAAGTTGTCGATCATGAAATAATGAATAAACTTACTGCTGAAAATGAGCAGCTCAAGGTTCCATCAAATCTATGTTGCTTTTATATAAGATCTCAATTTATGTTTATTCATTTATTTTGGGGTTCGAAAGGAGGTTACTAGGAAAAGATTGTTTGAATGCGCAACTGTGGTTTTGTTAAATTTTGCATTTATTTATTGATTATTTGATGGCTATTACACGTTTCAGGCTCTGGTAAGTTCATTAGAAAACAAAATTGATGAAACAGAGAAAAAATTTGAAGAAACCAGTAAGCTCAGTGAAGAACGGTTGAAGCAGGCATTGGAGGCAGAGTCAAAGATAATTGAGTTGAAAACTGCCATGCAGAGGTTTGTGGGGTAGTCTACCTTCAGTGAAAGTGGCTTATTGTTTCTGTCAAATTTCATAAAGCTGCATCTTAGAGTTTTACTCTTCTTGATGTAGATGTGGAAGCTGGATCATGTTTTTTATCTTTAATTTGAAAAATTGACTATATCTTTTCTCAGGCTCGAAGAAAAATTGTCTGATATAGAGACTGAGGATAAAATTCTACGGCAGCAGGCACTACGGAATTCAACTTCGAAGAGAATGTCGGGACATTTATTAGTTGCAACAGGGCAGGTAACTAATAATACAAAATGTTGATATTTTCACTTAAATTGGATTGAAAAAGTTCTGATATTTTTCCTTTTTCTATATTATCACAGCCTTTAGAGAATGGGCATCAAGTAAGTGAAGAATATAACACCATTTCAGCTCTACTATTATGGAGTTTCAATAATGTTTACCTATATCTGTTTTCTTAGATAAAGAACCTATTCTTACAGGAACCACTTAGTTCTCAACCATCAAAAAAGTTTGGTACATGCGACAGTCAATTGAGGAGATCTCAGATTGAACGGCAACAAGTACGTGCTTAAATGATAAATTTTTTCATTTGGTTTAGATTCAAAGATGAAATTCAAATGGATTATTACAGTTTTCTTATATTATTTCTGGTTTTTGTGCAGGAGAGTATAGATGC
Organism: Carica papaya; assembly: GCF_000150535.2. The sequence continues at coordinate 551,501 of NW_019014633.1, forward strand.
TCTGGTCAAATGTGTGACACAAAATCTTGGATTCAGTGGAGGAAAACCCATTGCATCAATTACGATATATAAATGTCTTCTCCATTGGAGATCATTTGAAGCAGAAAGAACCAGTGTATTTGATCGGCTTATTCAGATGGTTGGTTCTGCACTAGAGGTAAAAGGAAAAAAACTTGATGGCAATTGGATTATCAACTCGAACTGCAATTCCCTATTATTGACCAACAGAGAGATCCTACATATTTTTTTACCAATGGAAGAATGTAGAACTCTCATTCATGTTAAGATTGTGCGGAATAGCTGGTTGACCTCATTTGTGATGGGAATTACAAAATCTGAAGTGTGAATGTTCCATTTCTGTTTTTCTGCCAGGAAAATTTGCGATCTTTTTTGATTCTCTTTAGAAAAGAATAAAAATATTACTTGAGCAATTCAAAATAGAGAAGTTTTTCAGTAACAGTTGTGGCAGAGCTATACTAGGACTCCTACTTAACTTATTCCTTTCTTACCATATTATGAACAAGGGATCAATCTGGCCCGCCCATGTATGAATTTGTGTAATCAATCTAATTTCTCTTGAAATTTCTGCCCAAATGTATGTTTTGTTTTGTCTTTTTTTGCAGTCTAGGGTGGAGAATGCATCTCGTTTTCTCCTTTGGGCCCGTCATGATAACCATATATCCTGGAATTCGTACTGTGTTAGAAACGCAATCCTGGAAGCATCCGACCTGGGTTCTTTGATCTCTCTTTGGTCCTTTCATCCTCTTCCAACTGTGATTTTTGAATTTGGTTTCTTCATTTTCGGAGCCTATAACCTGTAAACCTTCTTTGATCATCTCACCCATACCTGCAGTAAATTAATGTTAGTTTTTCTTTAATTCTGGAAAGTGAAAGTTCTTTCCACAGTGAAAGCTTTTATTTAGACAGTGGTGCATGATAAATTAATGCTAATGACTTGCTTCCAGTTTGCCCGGGATTGTTCTCTACCCTGATGTGTGCTTCCTGTGTTTTTATAGCTCAGAATATAATAGTCATTTGTTTCTGCATTGTGAGGTGCTCGGAAGGTTTGGGCTAAACCTTTTTTCTCTTCTAGTTTAGGTTGGTTTTGTTTGCCTCCAAAATTTGCAGATTTTCGTTTCTGTTTCTCTGTAATTTGGGGATGAGTATAGAACACTCCTCATCTTTTAGAGAAGCAATTTTGCAGGTCTTTGGGTCCTTCAGTTAGGCAGAAATGCTGAAATCTTACAATCATATTTCTATTCTGTTACAAAGTTGGGGGACATGATTATGTGCCTAGCTTCTCTTGGGCTAAAGTTCATTTATTCTTTAGGGAGATTCCTCTTTCTACCTTCAGGGGGATTGGGTTGCTATTTTATGCTGATGTTTTAGATTTTTTCATTGTTTTCTTTCATGTTTTTCGATTCCTGTCTTTCTTAGGATTTCTTATCCTTTTAAAGGTTGTATTTCCTCTTTCTTCTCTATTGATTTGTTACAAATATAAAGAAAAAGGGTCTTCAGCTAAAAATCTGGGATCCGTTGGAAGAGTGATTCAACAGTTTCTGAGCTCTGAAGTTTCTTTCTCTCCAAACAGTCCACAAAATTAATAGTGGAATTAAGCCAGAGTCTTCCTTCTCTGCTTAAAACTGCCCCTTGCTTAGTTCAGATCTCATCTTCTTGCATGGAACCTACTATAATTGAATTCAATCCTTACTCATTTGCTTGCTTTGATTGAAAGGGAATTTCAAAATTTTTTTTCAATTTTTTGGAGTGTGAAAGCTCCATTGAGGTTTTACCCTTTTGATAGGATCTACCAAGCTTTTTCCTTCTTAATATTTGTCCCAACTGAAGACAGGTAATAGCATGGGCTGAGAAAAGATTAATGGTTGCTGTTTCGAGCTTAGTAAAGTGAAATGTGACGTGATTTGGGTTATACATAATATTTTGCAGAACCAGGAGGATAACCGTCATATGGTTTATTGGCTTTCCAACACATCTGCATTATTGTTCCTGCTCCAACGAAGTTTAAAAGCCCCTGGTGCATCTAGTTCAAGTCCACATCAGAAACCTCCGCAGCCAACATCTTTTTTTGGAAGAATGGCACAAGTAATGTTATTTATTCAATTTTGCTTTTTGTTAAATATTTTCCACATGATTGCAGTTTAGAGTTTAGAATACTAAGCAATGAACACCTTGTTTTTTTGGTTTAACCAATTCTACTTCTTTTTCAAAAGTCATCTGATAGATTCCCCTCTTGCAGGGTTTCCGTTCATCTTCTTCTTCTGCAAACCTTTCTGTTGATGTAGTACGTCAGGTAGAGGCCAAATACCCAGCTTTGCTTTTTAAGCAGCAACTTACAGCATATGTGGAAACAATATATGCAATCATTCGGGACAATTTGAAGAAAGACTTGTCACCACTGCTTTCATCTTGCAGGAAGGTAAGGGATATTTATTTATCCATCTTTGGAATTTCCTATCACTTTTTATTTGTTTTCTGTTTGTTAAAATTTTTTAGTTGGTGCGCATTATAAGGGTTAATTTTTTTGTACTTCTTTGTTTGGAAAGGAATAGGAATGCATCTGAAATAGTGGAACATTGTGGTTGGTCAAAAATCATTTTTTCTCCATTCTATTATCTTAAAATTTTGTTCTATCTTGAAAGTTACTTTGATTTCTTTTTGTTTTTTCTTTCAATATGTGTAGTTTCTTTTGGGTTTTATTTCTGGTTCATGTGGGGTTTCTACAAGGAGAGTGAATTACTTGCCTACCATTTCCATGATCCTTGATGGTTAAACAAGTTATTCTATAGGAAAAGAGAAATGCCAAATGCTGTTAATCAGTGGTAGTGAGGTTACTTCTATTACTGTTGTGCAACTGATTTAGGTTTTTACGGCTTGATCCCTGAGTGTAACATTTGTATGTTAAAAGGTCTTAATGTGTAACCCCTAATTGACTCTTCAGTCCTGGACTTCATCTGTAATTTTTCTTGTTAAGAGTAATTTTCTAATCGGTCAATTTCTCATCCCAAAATTAGGCACCTGAGGAACCATCTGCGGACCCATCTGGCAACAGTCCCTCAGCTAACCCCTGGGAGGGAATTATCGAGAAGCTCAATGGGCTCCGATGTACATTGAAAGAAAATTTTGTATGTTGACTTTTGAAGCACCAAAAGCAAATTATTTTGCCCCTTTCAATAAATAACTTACTAATTTTGCACTGTTTCAGGTGCCTTCAATTCTTGTTGAGAAAATGTTCAATCAAATTTTCTCACATATCAACCTACAACTTTTTAATAGGTAATTTGTTTTCTAAATATTCCATTTATTTTTTCATGGTGTGAATTACATATACCAGAGCACTTAGCAAACACAATAATGTCATATGCTGCTGCAGTCTTCTTCTTCATCAAGAGTGCTGCACTTTCAGCAACGGAGAATATGTGAAGGCTGGATTAGTTGAATTAGACCTATGGTGTGGTGAAACAAAAGAGGAGGTACCTTTTAGCCTTTTTACCTTTGACAATGAATGCCAAACCCATAAGATCTTATCATATTGAACATAGTGAAGTCTCCATCAATTTTCTCAAGTTTCTAGATCATGTAAGACTTTTATTGCTGAAAATTTGTTAATATAGTATGCAGGCTTGTCCTGGGATGAACTCAAACATACAAGGCAAGCTGTCGGATTCTTGGTATGTTTCTTTGTCTTTGTACAAGTAAATGCAAAAATATTGTGTTACATTCCAGACCTGCTTGTCGAATACAGAGACGTGTTGTTCTCCTTCAGCGTTTTTTTAGTAACTGCTACCAAAGTGGTGGAGTTTGTTTACCATATATATACAACTTGGTAGTAAGAAGCATTTTACTCTACATTTCTTTTTAATTTTGGTTTTCAGAGGATATCTTGACCTCCTGTATAACATTGTCCTCCTTCCTCTCTAATGATAAATTCTTATTTTATCCCAAAAAAAAAAAAGATTGCTTGTGGTTCACTACAGTTTACCATTCTCTCATGGAATGCAGTAACTCCTTCGCATGCATATACAATTAGGTTTTGCCGATTCTTGAAGATATATCCGTACAAAAGATTTGAACTCTTTTTTTTTAACCTCTAGAACACTTTTTAAATAGAAACTTCTGGAACAATAATAGTCTCAAAGATGTCTTAAGACTGCTGTTTACTCCAATTTAGCATTCATGCGAAATGGGGGTATGTCTCCTCTGCCTTGGTTGATTTTTATATATTATTGATTATGCATGTAAAGTACTATGAAACTTTCAACATCTTTTGGATCTCATTTTACTTTGTTATTTAGATCTTGATTAACAATGTGGTTAAGGTTTGATATCCCCAGTGATGTGATATTATCTAGATAAGGTTTAGTCACCCCCATAGTTTAAGTGTTTATTACACAAAAGATTATTTGCACTCATGGTTAAAATGACCTGGGGCATTGGATTCATTATCCTGCACTCAACATGGTATGTTCGTGAAGATTTTTAGACTGTTCAACTATAAATATCCCCTCATTTGTGAGTCAAAGCATGGCTTTTTAGCTAAATGTAAGTGATTAGAGACTGTGGTTAGTGGAGTACATGAGAGACTCGTTTTTGTGTTGAAAAATACTAGTGTATGGCTTGTACTCTCAAGTACTTAAGTGGTGAGATTGTATAACTAGGATTCAGTTTGAATTTCTTGTCTCATAATCTGACCTTGTAATCTCCTACACTGACAGTGAAAGTCTTTGTTGTGTTTGTTTATGGAGGGCTACAAAGCTGAGCCACGTCAATTTTTTTTTTTTTTAATTTTCTGTTCTGGTTGTGTGCTTCTTGATTATTTCTCGTAATTGCTTTTCTTAATTTCCTATTTTGTACTAGTTGCTCAATGGTTGAGACAAGTTATCTTAATAACTTGATCTAGAAGTTACTAATTATTATCAGACTATAACACCCATGATTTGTTGTATTGGCTGGAGGATTCCTGTCAATCTTGATTATAACAACTTTCTCTCATTCTAAGAATTTTCTTCTTTTACTTAACAAAAGTGCATTTTGAGGGATATTCCTTTGGTGACATTTTATTCATAAAAATCATTTGGTTGCGTGTTCTCAAGTTATATCTAACTGTTTTCCAGAAAACAATTGTCAATGTATACCAGTATATTGTTAAGAATCTATTAAATCGGACTTCGTTGAAAGTCCGTGGTTGAGATATCGAGCAATCCTCTACCGTCATTTAAGTAGATAGAGATAGTCATCATCGTGTTTTCTTTCTAAGCCTGATTCAATGCACCTTTCTTTTCAGGTTCTACAACAGAAATCCAGTATATCTTATGATGAAATTACAAATGACCTATGCCCGGTAACTTTCTTCCTCTCTCTCTCTCTCTCTCTCTCTCTCTCTCTCTCACACACACACACTCACAAACGATAGGTAAGAAAGTGTGGCGAATATTTGCGTACAATGAAAATTAATGTTAAAGCAAGGGGAAGAGTGAAAAGATAATCAAATATACATCTACATTCACGGATTCTCAACTTTTTTACTATGAGGAACTCAATCCTAGGGTTAGGATTTTCCTTTATATGGTAGATTAATGAGAAAGACCAAAATTACAAAATGACTCCCATTATCCAATAAAGAAAAGGCCTTACCTCATAAAGTTATACTGTGCTGCAATAGTTTTCCTCGCCGCCAACATACCCACTTAAAAAGGCCAGGTTGAAATGATTAATAATCATAACTTTGAAGCACAAAACCCCATTTTTACTGGAAATCTTTTGTGAATAATGATTTCGCTATATATATGGATCCAAATTTAAGAGGTATTCCCTGGGCTCTGAGAAAGATAAACAAAAGAACAGTGAAGGGTTTTAAATTGTGGGGGAGCCAATTGAAGCACTTATATTGGTGTGGGAAATCTGAGAATTTTTCATGGAAAAAGTGAGCTTCAAAATTGTATTAACAGAAGATTCTCTCCTAAAGAAAGGAATAACAGAAACAAAACAAAAATGACTTTTTAATGAAGAAAACAAACGTGAAAGGGAGAGAGAGGAAATAGGCAGGAAAAAGGGACTTTGAATGAAGAAATAAGAGGGAGGGAGAGAGAATAAAGAACAAGGAAGAAGGCATAGAAGCAAATAACTGGAAATCTTTTCAACTGAAATATACCATTCAACTTAACCTATCTCTGATTTCTTGTCCCGTTTGGATGGTGAGAGCTCGTAGAATTTCTTCTTTTCAAGAAGCATTAGTGATAGAAAAACTAATGGTTGGATGTCTTTGCTTAATCTTGAGCCTTTTCATTTTTTCCCCGACATGAAGGTGGAATGTGAACTTTGGGTTCTTCTGGGTTTTAAGTTGTAACTCCTTTTTTGCACCTTATTCACCATCCTGATAATAAAAATATGACATTTACTTATCTTCCTGGGAGGTGACTGCTTGTCCTAAGGTTAAGGTTTATATATGAATTGTAGCTCTCAAATATATTAGCGTTAACTATCATACACCGAGTCCCATATCCAGCTCGTTCATCATTACAATGTAACTCAGAAACTATGGGCTAGGCTTCCTTTGGAAGAAAACCAAGGGCTGCAACCCATCTAGAAAGGAAAAGAAGTTATGAGTTTGTCAAAATATCTATAGTGTCCTTTAAATCCACCTCGAAATTGAGCAGATGACTATTGTTCAGAGAAAAAATGGTATGGAACCATGTATCACGAACTCCATCAGAAAAGAAAGTCTACTGTGGTTGGAAAGGAATGCTAGAGTTTTCAGAAATCGATTTCATCTTCTTTGTTGCTTCGCGATAGATTAATCTTTTGGCTTCTCTTTGGATTAAGGCCATCTCGTTAGCTATTTTACAAGGAGTTGGGCTGCTATTTTTTATTAATTTTCCTTTTCCTTTTCTCGCTTTTGTTTCTTGTGGTTTTGAGTTTGCTGCAGGAGAGTCCCTTTCCTCCTTTGTTTAATTATTTCTCTCATCCTACTGATATTTCTTCTTTTATCACCAAAAAATAAAAATAAAAACCAAATGTGAAAAGCAAGAAAACAGAAAAAGGTTTCCAAACCCTGCACAGAATCAAACTCAAATGTATGTTTTTTTTTAATATTTAGAATCTTGTCGCTTGCTGTTTGTTCTTTTCTGTCATTATAATGTAACAGTTGGTGAATTTTTTCATTCTTCATTATCAGTCAAAAGTTGTCGATATTATTGTGGGATATCTTTATTTTCTGTCTTTCCCTACAATTTATTCTTTACTTTTCTCAGGTCCTCAGTGTTCACCAGCTATACAGAATGTGTACTCTGTATGATGATGACAACAACACTCAGAATGTTACCCCTGACGTATGTCTCTTTTAACTGCTCAGGTTCTTTTTTCCCATTCATCTTGAGTTTTAACATGGCTTTCCGGCATTTTGTCGTACAGGTAATTTCCAGCATGAAAATCCTTATGACGGATGACTCCAGCAACGATGACAGCCGGTCCTTTTTGCTGGATGAGGATTCCAGGTACGAAAACTTAAGGGAATGTTGACTGCTTATTCTTTTCAGTTAAAAACTATATTTTCAAAATTTATACTGATTGTCCCTTGTAAATGCAGTATTCCTTTCTCACTCGATGAGATCTCTAGTTCCCTACAAGAGAAGGAATTTTCAGATGTAAAACCTGCCTCAGAACTTCTTGAGAATCCGGCCTTTGAATTTTTACAGTACTAAGGCCAATTTTTTGTATCTTTATTTTTCACCGTCAAAATAGAGCTTTGGAAGAAATATCAATCCCCATTCGTTACCAGATTGTATATCCGCCTTAGTTTTTCTTGCCTCTAAAATTTTTTTCCGCCGAATGTAACATCCATTGCCCTGGATGTATAATTATTTTTTAGAGTTGTAAAATTCTCTAGGTTTTGATAGCTCGAAGGGCAAGGATGGTTTTACATTCAGACCACCTTTTTTTTTTTTTTTTTCATCTTTTCATTTCTTTGTTAAGGGCATCCTTGCCACCAGCATTCTTTGTAGGTATAGTAGGAGGAAAGAAAATATCAGCGTAGCATGGTGGGAGGAACTAATCTGATAACAACTTGATTCACTAATTTAGATTGTACAAAGCATTCAAAATTGAAGATATCTATTCTTAGATTTTCTTTTAGTTTTATGCTCGAAAACACTCTGACTTGTAGATACATCGAATTGAAATATAATCATTTGTTATTCAACTTTATGTTAGTTAATTTCTTTTTGGCTCATCAATATTTAATTTAGTTCCTAACCAGATGGACAAGATCAATACAGACAATTGCTGGTTCGCAAGAATTATTTAACTTTGTAGTGCCTTGAATGAATCAGACAGACTAGCCAAGAAACCTGGAAAATATATCATCACTTTCCCTCTTGTTCTTGTTAAGAATAAATTTTTCCCCCCCTTTAAGTTTCTTCATTCCTGGCTCAAGCAAGTATTCAAAGGTCATGACAGGTTATATGCCTTAGATGGCCAGTTGATCATAATATTACTCGAAAGAGTTTATGCAAGAGGTAAAGATGTATGACAAATAACTTCGTGACTGAAAAGAAATGAAACTCCCATAATTAAATTGGTAGTCTGTCCAATTCAAAGTTCACCTTGTAGCAAACAAGAAATCTCTGAAAGCACTGATTTCAAGTATAATGAATTTTCCCTTTGACTGGGATGAAGTTAAGAAGTTGAATTGAAAAAGAAAAATGA
>NW_019014633.1:563447-574508 GCF_000150535.2 Carica papaya
GTCTGATTTAAGAATATTTGAGTTTAGTGGTATGTTCTGTAAAGAATTGTTCAATATGAAAAATCCATTCAATTAAAATCCTCTCCATTAACTATGAAAATTCCACTTGAGATTATTTAAGTGGAATAAGCTATTCTTAACAGTATCGAAAATTCAGTGGATATGTTTCTAAGCATGCGTCTAATATTTGAATTCTATCACGATTTCTTTCGTTTCATTCAATTAATTTTCAAAGACTTTTTCAAGATTGGACTATATTTCCTTCATCAGTTTTTTCTATAATTGATATTTCAATTTTTAATAACTGTTCAAGCTACTGTAATTGCATGAATTCAAATGATATAAGAGAGTTGAAGAAACAGTTTTACGACAAATCGAGAAATAATAAGAAAGAGAAAAGACAGTATATTCAATTTTTAATTTAAGTTTTAAATAGTCTTGCATTCACATCTAAATTTAGTTAATACACAATTCTAAAAAAATTTCAATTAATTAATCAATTTTCCTGTTGGCCACCTGGAAAATTATTATCTATGACTTTGTACGACAGTTAGAAACATTAGTCCATGTAAGGTTGTTAAGATCGAAAATTATTTATCTTTTAAGGGATATATGCATACGTGTATATATACATATATATATATATATATATATATATATATATAATGGGGTATTAAAAATTCTTTATGGGTTAACTCACCAAATCTGTGGAATTTGTAGCCGCTGATTACAAAATTCCACCAACTCATCATCTTTCGAACTTGAACACATGAAATTATGGAAACTGGAATATTTGGACTCAAATTTTATCCTAAACTTTTACTTGATTGTTATATATATATATATATATATATATACACACACACACACACACATACTAATTTTTACACCTCAATAAATTTTACCGGAATTAGAAGATCATTACCCAAATCTTGTAAATTCTAATATATGATTATTAATGCATAATTGCTAACTTACAGACAACTAACTAAAATTTTTATACATACGTCTCTAAAGCTTTTGAAATATTCAAAAAAACATCGAAAGTCCACAAAACACTACGAATGCATGTTTGGAACCACTTTACACACGTGTTCTTGATCCGTATAGAAGTTCTTTAGTAGCTCCTAACATGGTAGAAAACTCATCTCTAAAAATCAAAGAACACGTAGTAGATCTTGATAAAATTGATATACGTAGGTAGGTAGTAGATATTTTTTAAAAAATTTGGACATATCGAGGATTGGACTACTCGAGTCGCCTATCAATTGAGTGCACGAGCGGTCGACATATTTGATTATTTATGTATTTTTTTTTCTTTTCTACGAGAATGACGTAGTTGATTATCGATATTAGTTTTTTTATTTGTACTATGCATCAACTAATTAAGTCAATTACGCAACAAAGCTTGAATTAATTTGTCAAAATAGGAAGGGAGATAATTATAGAAGAACGTAATTTGAAATTTTCTAGAAAATTACACAACTTAAATATAAGAAAATTAAACATTTCATTTTCATTTTCCTAGATGATATCATTCGTGCATGAACTTGATTTTATTTATTGTAATTAATGTTAATTTAGTCAGTGGTTTCCAGCTGATGACGATCCACAGATATATATACATATATATATATATATATATATCTTATACGTATGTATATTTGTGTGTTTCCTAGGCTATTCATGCATGAAGATGATGAAGATAATATAGGAATGCACGAAGTGCACGTTGAATATTTTTGGAATTTGTATATACACTTGCCTTTTTTATATGTTTGTATTCATGGGTCTTGACGAAAACCTCGAGGGTACAAACAGAATTTGCAGGTCTACTCGATTCCATAAACTTGAGATATTTATTTCTAGAGAATGTCTTTTTTTTTTTCTTTAATTAATATGCTCATATTGATGGCATTACTTTGAATTCTAATACTCTTATTTTAAAATTCAATTATTATTATTTTTCTTGAGATGGGTTTGCACAATTTTTTAATAAATTATATTTATCCATAAAAAAATTTATATAATTCCAGTTAATAGACAGTATATTTATAATTTTTTACAATCTATGTTTGATTTTTATAAGCACGCATTATATTTGTCAATTTGATTAGCTAAAACTATGATTGTTTTCTTTTCTAGGAGAAGAAAACACAATCAATTAGATACCCGAGTTCTCTAGGATAAACTTGTTGATACAACTAGCTTTTATAATTCAAAAAATTATGTACAATGTCTCACAGTTGATACATGGAATTAATACGTGCATGCATCATATTCACTGCTTCGTTTAATAATATAATAGATGGTAACATAATCGATATATTTTGTTAAAATATATTAGTTTTTCAGAAAATATTTCTACTTATGGTACTCAGATTGTATTTTATTGAGAAGGAAAGCCACTTCTTATATGCATGACTTTCAATGATGATATGGTTCAAGTTCTTTCTAACATCAAGTTTTAAGCCTCAACAAATTTCAAGTTTGTATACCATGTAAAGTATTATGCAGAAAGAAATTACGAATGAAATTCTTTAATTATTTCTCAGTATATTCTGAAGAAGACTATCCAAATCTAACTTTACTAATCTTGCTACAGGAGGCATTAGTTCTTATGTCTAACAATTGGGGTAGAGAAGCATTCCAAGGTTTGTTTTTGTTTTTAGTGTAATACTAAACTAAAAAAATTTTTTAATCAAGATGCTCTTGAATAACTTGATCGTTTCAAGCCCTTGTATGCATGATGTAAAGAGGTAAGTTAGGACCTACAAATACAATATTATTACAAGTGGACCAAATAAGTTAGAAATAAAAATGCATGCCATGAAGTGATATCCTTGACATAGTTAAAGACATGAACTTTATGCCGAAACCAACTTTGTGCATCCAAGTTGAATAATAAAGTTTAGAGCTTAATAGGGATAATTCTCTCATAAATTATAGACATGTCAATAATCTGTAGAAACATGAATGCTAAATTCAGTGGAAGATATGTTGGTATATGAATATTGGCTAGCATAATAGTGTTAACATTATTAGCATTGCAAACAACCATGACCTCAATCCTAAGACCTGCACACTTTATCCCACTAAAGAGGATAAAGTTTATAGTGGTTATTAGTCATACTTTAAATAAATCTTCTCATTTCTTTATCAATATGTCAAAAATACATTTTAGTAGCAAAATAAACAGTATAGTATAAACTGAGAGGAACATAATGATTGATTTGGCAAGAATGACTCTTTCAATCAAATTGAGAAAATTATATTTTTAACTTAGTGAGCTTCCTCTAAAAGTTGTCCATCAAGTTTTTGAGTTTACTAGTTTGAAGTCTAATCAAAATTCAAGAAAAAACTCAATTTTTTTCAAACTAGTAGTGGCTTTTAGATCACAAATGTCCTAAACTTTTTTCTTAGTTCGATTATCTGTATTTATGAAAAAAAAAGTTTTTGATTTAACAATATTAAATTGTTCAATAAGTGAGATAAAATAATCTAAGACATACATGAACAATTAACTTAATCTGTGATGATCCGAAAGAACAAAAAAATATCATCATCAAATAATAAGTAATATAGGAGGATGTACAGCCTCATTAGAGCCATTTCTTATGATAGGTACTAGGGAAGTGAAATTCATATTGGACACCTTTCGAATAAACATTCTTTAGGTCAATAGTCATAGGCTTTCTTGTTTTTCAGGTGTTATATGGTATAAATACTTTTAGGCCAATATGATGTCATTATATGTCCCTCTGCCGAAAAAAGAAAAACTAAAGACTTTAGGAGATATAGTGGTTTTAGAATATATAGGGGAGCCCTGATTTAAAGTCATGAGGAAAAGAAAAGAGAAAGAGAAATATTAAGGTATCAAAGCTCTAATATCCTAAACAAGATTATGGAAACTTGATTTTAATTTATGCAAATATGCATTTACAAAATGTCATATAAGTGCGCTAAGTACAAGCGTTAAGATTTACATATCTCTTAGAGTTGATTTGTCATATTTTATGATAAAGTTTTCATAAACAAAATAAAATATTATAACTGCAATTTTAATATTATAATATTTTTTTTATTCGTAATAAAAAAAATGTACAGAATACATTTTTTTCAATGTGTCCAAACTATAAACAAAATACATATATTAAAAGTAAAGCTTCTACTTATTGTTGTGAGATAATTATTTTTTATTATTAACAAAATAACATAAATATACTAATTATAACATAATATTTAAATAATTTTTGAACGAGGATTACAATCTGATTTGAGTTTATGATTTTTTTTATAAATTTGTTAAATTTTTAATAATTACAATTTAAAAAATTGTATGCTTAGTCATATGTCACATATTTAGGTTTATTTTGAAGAAATTGGTGTTGTACGCATGCTTCATGATATGATGTTATGACATGACATTGTATAATAACTATACATATATGTGTATGATGTGACATAGTATTAGGAAACATTCTAAACATCCCACCATGATGTAACAAGAGAATTAACACATGGATGGACCAATGAATTGAAATACATGGGAAACGGTAGCCTTTTTGAACGACATACGAAACCAAATGCCTCAAGTTAGCCAGCTAGTTGGCCAAAATAAAGATCGTTTGATGACCATGTACATACACATATATATATACACATTTATGTATACGTACCATGTATAACTATAGAATAGATATTTGAACATCTAGAAATCAATGATAAAAACCGAACAAAAAAACATGGTTGTCACAGTGGTGTGAATTTGAAATTTCCAGATGAGCATTAATGGCAACAGCTTGTGTTCTTTCAAGTGAACCAGGTAGAATTAGAAATCCCCCTCGGTCGTATTCACACGTTTTCTTCTAAGTACACTTCTATTAACAGTGTATAGTTTTTAAAAATTAGAATTTACACGTTTTATTAATTATTAAAAAAAATAGTAGAAATTCTCTTTAAGTTTGTTAAACCTTAGAATTAATAAATTATTAGTAAAGTTAATAAGTAATTAAATTAAAATTATCAAAATTATTATCTATTGAAATCATCTTCCATCATAATCAACTAATTGGCACGTTTATCTCAGTTGAAATTTCTTATCCCAAATTTGATTTCATAATTTATCAAATTCTTTATTGGAAATTACAGGAATTTCTTTTTTTTTTTTAAAAAAAAAAAAGAGATTATGTTATCTAAAATCTTTTGTAATTACCCATAAATTCAATTAGTTTTCTTTAAAAAAAAAAAAAAAACAGTGATTCATAATTTTTTACAGCAGTGATATAACATAATTATATTTAGTTCTCAAAATAATATTATATGAATTGAACAATAAATTAATTTAAATTTAAAATATTATTTAATTCACTTTACAGGGTTATTATTTTAGTATTTTTTTAATTTTATATTAATTAATTTAATGCATGAGGGTTATGATTTGAGCAGCATTAATTTTCAAATCCCAATCCCATGTGTCTTTCTCTATTTAAACCCTTCCATTTTCTTCCCCTCCAAACCCACCTCCCTCACTTTCTCTCCGTCAACTGCATATAATACGTACTTACCGAACAGGAAACTAAATGACTAACCCTTGCTCCATGTTCGACGAGCCAGACGTGTTTTCCCGGCGTTCCATTTGGGTGAATGGACCTGTGATAGTTGGTGCAGGTCCTTCTGGTCTAGCCGTTGCTGCTGGACTTAAAACTCAAGGAGTTCCCTTCATTATCCTTGAAAGAGCCAACTGCATTGCCTCACTTTGGCAACACCGAACCTACAATCGCCTCAGACTTCACCTTCCCAAACAGTTCTGTCAACTTCCCTACTTTCCTTTTCCAGATCACTTCCCTCAATACCCTACCACGGCTCAGTTCATTCAGTATCTTGAGTCTTACGCTAACCATTTTCATATCACCCCTCAGTTCAATGAGACGGTTCAGTCCGCTAAGTACGATGAGACTTTTGGGTTATGGCTGGTTAAGACTATAAGAGGTTCAGGTGGTGAAGTTGAGTATATTTGTCGATGGCTCGTGGTGGCCACCGGAGAAAATGCTGAGAAAGTGGTGCCGGAGTTTGAAGGTCTGGGAGATTTTGGAGGAGATGTTTCACATGCTTGTCAGTATAAATCTGGAGAAAGTTATTGTGGGAAAAAGGTGCTTGTTGTTGGGTGTGGGAATTCGGGCATGGAAGTGTCTCTTGATCTTTGTAACCATAATGCAAGTCCATCAATGGTGGTTCGAAATTCTGTAAGTACTCAACATTAATAAATGTTTACTTACATGCCTGTTACGCGCAATTCAATCTGATGTATACTAACATGTACGTGTATATGTATGTGTGTACGATCAGGTTCATGTGTTGCCAAGAGAAATTCTTGGGAGATCAACATTTGAATTGGCAGTGATGCTGATGAAGTGGATACCGATTCGGGTTGTGGACAAGATTCTGCTAATTCTTGCGAGGGTTATACTCGGAAATGTCGAGAAATATGGAGTTAAAAGACCTCCAATGGGTCCATTAGAGCTGAAGAACACAGTGGGGAAGACGCCAGTGTTGGATATTGGTGCACTGCAGAAAATCAAATCGGGCGAAATCAAGATTGCTCCTGGAATCAAAAAGTTTTACAGAGACAAAGTTGAGTTTATCAATGGAGAAAGTCTTGAGATTGATTCTGTCGTTCTGGCAACTGGGTATCGCAGCAATGTTCCTTCATGGCTCAAGGTGAGAATTATTATCTATTATTCTGATTTTTCTATATCTATATTCATGTGACAGTTATGGAAGTTGGTCTTATTTTATAATTTTTTTCAATAAAATCATTAGAAAAAAAGAATAGGATAGTGATTGAAACAGTGGAGGGATTGTTGGTTTTGTTTGATGGTTTAAATTTTGTCTTGTTCAGAGATGAAAATAGAATTATATATTTGAGAAGCTTCTTCTATTATCTATCTACTTGTATTTTTCTGCACTTCTAATTTGTATCTTTGTGGTGGGGGAAACAGAATAGGAAACAATGGACTTAGTGGTTTTGTATTAAACACATACACACACACTCTCTCTCTCTCTCTCTCTCTCTCTCTCTCTCTCATGTTCTGTGTTCTTACACATTCATATTGTTTGGAGAATGGTCAAACCTTGGCATTTTCTTCATATTTATTTCACTGGGTTTTCTGCAAATTACTTTTCTTTTTTTCTTTTTTCAATTGTTTGTGGTTTTGATTTATTTCTTTATTTTTTAAATAATGTATTCATCATGTTCTGTTTTCTTATTCCTTATATGCCCTGACTTGACTTCATTTTTTTTTTAACCATATTTATTTTGGAGTTTTGATATTTCACTCATTGTTTATTTGTTTCTTTGAGTGTGTGTGTGTGTGTGTGTATATATATATATGGAGGAGGGATAACTAAGGGTTTGTTTGGGTGTTTCAGGAAAATGAATTCTTTACAGAAGATGGAATACCCAAAAACCCATTCCCAAACGGGTGGAAAGGCAAGGCAGGGCTGTATGCAGTTGGGTTCACAAGAAGAGGTCTCTCTGGTGCATCTTTAGATGCCATTAGTGTAGTTCATGATATTGCTAAGAGCTGGAAAGAAGAAACCAAACAGAAAAAGAAATCAATCGCAGCAAGGCATAGGCGATGCATTTCGCATTTCTAATATCATTGATCTCCCCTGCTAGTAAAAAAAAAAATTACATTTTCATTCCCTTGGAGATTCAGAAAGATCAGTTAGTTTGTGTAGTAAAAAAATATCTTAGAGAATAAAAGAAAAATGAAATACACCCAGAAAAAAAAGGTAGCCCTCTCCTAAAGGCAGACTCCATGAAAGTCATAAGTATCTGTTTTCCTTTTCCTAGATTTATAGAAAGGAAGATGAGGCTTGTCAATGTTTTGTTTTCCAGTTTTTTCTGCTAATGATATAATTTATTATTATTTGAAAATACAAAGTTTTTTTTTTTTTTTTTTTTTTTTCAAATAAATTTATATATTTTATTAATTAAGTGATTATATATATCAATAATAACACAATCTTTTAAAAAACTGAAATTACAAATAGAAAAAATCTTTTCTTAACATATTATTGACTTTGTCATTCTGGTCCAAGTAAGTCATTAATGCAACTGATGGGTTCTCTCTCCAGAATCTAGGTCAAGCAAGGTCCCATTAAAGTGGCTGGGTCCCAGATTCATTACAACACAACCTCATCCTGACTCTGACCCTCACTCACTTCTTCTAATAAGGATAAAAAGAGAGGCAACTCTTGTTTTCTTGTTGCTTCCCACATGGATAGAGCCCACATTAACAAAAGAAATTTTAGTAAAGAAAATATTTTGTTATATCCAAATTCAGACCCATAAAGAAAATAAAGAAAAGACTAAAGTAGCATAATCAAAATTTGACTTTCAACAACTCAAAATACTAAATTTAGGTCATGCAAGTTTTCACATCAACACCCAGAGATGGCAATTTTCACCTTGTAAGACAAAAAAGGGTTTTAACATGAAGTTAATGCTGTGAAATCTGCAAATATATAGATCTTCCATGAAACACCCACATTAATAGATACAACCAAGTGCAGCCAATCAGACAAAATTCTCTTGCTCTTTCTTTCTCTTATGATTGAGCTAGAAAATAGTTTATTGGCAATAGACATTACCTTTTCACAAAATGTAACAGCCCCAGTAATTCAACATGGAAATTATATTATAAATATTAAATGCGGAAGCGAGATCAAAATTTCGGTTAACATCCCTTACACGGAAACCCAAAAACGTACTTAAAATATAAAAGATTAAACTAACTAAGACAGAAACTCGAAAATAAAACTATGAGTGTGACTACAGAGTCTCTAGGCATCCCCTTCGCCGTCCTCCTGCGGAACGGGCTCGGGAACCATGTCTTCCTGATCTGAAATGGTTAAATAAGGAGTGAGCTACACTAGCCCAGTAAGAACATCACGATATCTCACCGTCACGGAGGTAAAGGTGGGTAGAAAAACACAAAAGACCAATGGAGCATGATTTGCAACAAATCCTTTTATTTATGATAAAACCTTTTACCATCCACTTACCTCGGTGGAATTCATGAAACAATATAAGAAAACAATAACATTATCACAATCATGGAATAATATAAGCTGTAAAACATAGCACTTATCACGCCTTTTGTAATTCAATCATTATACAACATATCCTTTTCTCATTTACCAGCCTACTAGTATCCATGGGGGTCCCTAGGGGTCCCGCTACCGGTTAACCTTTAACATTCATAATCAGTTTCCAGGGCCGTCCCCATACCCCGTCCGGTATAGGCGCCAAAACCATAAACCTCAATACCCCGTCCGGTATGAGGGTGAAACGACGGCCATACCCCGTCCGGTATAGGTGCCAAAACCATAAGATCTCCATACCCCGTCCGGCATGTGAGACCACAATCCCGGTAGGGTTCCCTACGGACCCGGTCCGTCCACCATCTCCCAGGATATCTAGTCAGGCTGACCCCATCATACAATTATCAGTCTACACAATGTTTCATTTCCCTTTTCCTCAATAAGCATCATCAATTCACATTTAAACAAGCAAATCGTAATTCATGTCGAACAGACAACATACAGTATCAGTTCTTCAGTCATTCAACCCATAATTAATAAAACAGTAATATATGCACTCGAAACTATAAAATGAACACATCAAACCCCATAATGCATTTAAAGCTGTAAAACAGGCCAAATAACAGTAAATCATCAATCACACTAGACTCGGGCTCCATTAGCAACCTTAAGTAATTTCACACATGCGTTAATTCAAGAAATACCGTTTTATCATTTTGAACTTTAATACCGTGATAGGAAATAGGGTGAGGGGTCCTTACTCGTTTTCGGGGTCCGAACACGGCTTTGCAGTGCGCTTGCAGGCTATCCCTAATTTTCCCTGAATTTTTCTCGGGGAACTGAAACGCACTACTGGTACCTGCACGTGTTCCAAAAAAAATCCCAAATTAGGCCCAGGGCCCCTTTCGGCCCAAATCGCAACTCCGGCACGGCGGCTCCGCCGCTGGCGGCGGCGAGTCGCCTCGGGTTGGCTGTTTTCGGCCGTTTCCGGCCGAATTCGGCCACACTCGCATCGGTCCCTGTGAGAAAACAACCCTAGGGCCCTCGGGGGGCCAAAAAATCACGGAAAAACGGAGCTTACCGGCGGCGGCGCTCTCGGGTGCGGCGGCTCTCCGGTGAGGTTCGTGTTTTGGTGATTCGGCTCCGGTCAACCTGTAGAGAAAAGAATGGTGATCACGGTGATATAAAAATTGCATCAAACGGAGGCCGGGAAGGGCCTCGTCGGAGGCAAAAACCGAGAGGGGGCGTGGCGGCGCCGCTGGTCTTCGGCCGCATATTCCGGCCGTTTGGCCGGGATTTTGGCTTCGATTTGGCCATAGGAGGAATCAGCGTGGAAAAACGAGTCGGGGGTATGAAATTTACCTCGATCGGCGGTCGAAAATTTCCCCGGTGCGGCGGCGGGTGGCGACGGTCGGCCTCTGGTTCGTCTTCTCCGGCGAGCGGCAGGCGGCTAGGGTTTGTGGTCTGGTGTGGGGGTTCTATTTATAACCGCTTGCCCTTTGATCTCAGCCGTCCATTTTGTTTTAATCTGGGCCGTCCGTTTTTTATTAAATCTGGGCCGTCCGCGCGATTGTATCTGGGCCGCCCGATCGCGCCCACGCGGATCGCCAACGTGGTCCGTTCAGGAGCGACGTGGTCTTGCCACGTGGCAGGCCCCGGTTGGCCGGGACTGCTGACCGGGCCTGCTAACGTGGCTGCCGACGTGGCTTTTTTTTTTTTTTTTTTTTTTTTGGTCCGGGCGCTACACAAAAAGAAAAAAGGAAAAATTAGAAAATGAGAATTGTACAAGACAAACCCATATGAGTACCCATGCTGTTGATCCAAACCAAGGAAAATAAAAATAAAGCATTACCTCAAGTGGCCCATTCAAAAATTACTTCACCACCACACATCAATAAGCTGCTTTAATTTTTTTTTTAAAAAAGAAAATAATGCAGCCATCTCATTCTA